>ML100824.1:14178-31125 GCA_003697995.1 Taxidea taxus jeffersonii | reverse complement strand
TCTAGAGGTCCCATTGGATTCTTTTTGTATCCTCATTTCTTTCCTCATCATTCCCATGGTTTTCTTTATATCCTTGAGCATACAGACCATGTTTTATAATACCTTTTAATGGCCTCCCTGATAATTCCATTATTATAATTCTGCTATTTCTAGGCCCACTTCACTGAACTGATTTTCTCTCCGGGTATGGATCAAATTTCTTATTTTTGTGAAAGTTTACTTAGACACTGAATCACAGCAGTGTGCAACTTCTTGTGTGCTAGATTTTGTTGTATTCCTTTAAAGATTTTGGGGCTTTCTTAGCTGTCAGTTCTGTTACGTGTGGATTATTTTGGTGATTTTAGTTTTAGTTTTTTGACTCTTTTTTGTGGGTCTAGTTTTAGTTTTTTGACTCTTTTTGGTGGGTCCAGAGTAACATTTAATTCAGAGTCAATCCGGCCACCACAGATTCTTCCGGGCGCTGCGCTGAATGTCCTGTGCATTCAATGGAATCTCTTCCTTGTGGAGGAGGTAATTCCAAGCTCTGTGAGCTCTGGGCATTATTTCACTTATGCCTCCTTGTTCTACACATATGCTTTCTGGTATTTAGCCAGACTCTAGGGAAACTCGTGGAATACTTAGAATTTTTTCTCATTTTATCTCCTTTCTCTCTGTAACCTATCCTATAAATTCCAGCTGCTTTGGCCTCTCTTGACTCTGGTCTCTTTCTATTCACCTTGGCTGTGCTGGGATGCCCCTCTGGTGTTGCAGTCCAGATGTTGCTCCAGGCAAAAGTCATGCACAGTGGCAGGTCTCATGTGTTCCCTTCCTGCTGGGATCACAGTCCTTCACGGCCCAAGGCTCAATATCTGTAAACAGTTGTTCCATTTATTAGTGCTATTTTCTGGTTTATTTTTGTGAGGACAAGAGAGTAGTTCCAGACCTTATGCCTCCCTCATGACTGGAGGTGTAAGGAGGAGGTTGTTCTTTATCACGGACCTTTCATAGTGTCCTCTGAAGACTGGAATGACCGTCACACTCTGAGCTCTCATCCATGAGAGACACCTGTGCAGGTGGACGAATTTGCATTGGACAGCTGGGTGTGAGGGTTTCCAGATCTTACGCCCGCAGCAGCTGTGTTCCAGTAAGATCAACCTGGTTAAATCCTGGTGCTTGAGAAGGGCCTATTCTATGCGGGACTCTGACTGTTACAAAAATGTGTGATTCAAGATGAAGTTTACTATGTCACTGTGGTCATTATAAAATCATCTGAGTTATAAGCAACTGGAGGCTGAACATAAGAGAGTTCTGGTGCATACATGTGTTCTCAACCAGAACACAATCCCAAGGCCATCCCAGTTCAAAGACCCTTTCGGATTCCTTTGCCTGTGAACACCTCAGGGCAGTATTCCAGATGTTCTCTACGAGCTGCCCCTCCAGCTCCTCCACTGGCTCTGGCTCAGAGAACCTCTCACACTGTGCTTTCATGCCTGCAAGCCTGCCTAGTCCCGCACCCCTACCCCGCACCTCTTTCAGAAACGTCTACCAGTGCCTGATCCCTGCTCTTTAGGTAAAATCATTGTGTTCCTCTTTCATAGTCTCAAACATGTTTTTTCATCTGCCCTCATTAGGGTTATGATTCACAAACATTTACTAAGTACCTACTATGTGCCCTTAAGCATGCTACAAACACTCACATTTGATGGATGGTTGGATTTTTGAAAAAGCTCTGAAAAGTAGGTTTTACTCAAGGCACTTAGCCAATAACGATAAAAGACTCAGAGACCAAGTGACTTGTCTTATTTAAATAGCTTTGATAATTATCATCTTCTTCCTGATTTATGGTTATTTGAATGCAGTCTATGGGGAGACAATTCTCCGTCTGTGTGACCTTGAGCAAATTCTTTAAGTTCGTTGAACTTCAATTTCATCTTCTACAAAATGCAGTTAATTTTACACATATCAATGTGTTACCACGAAGACAAAAACAGCAAATTCCCTGACATGTGGTGTGTGCACACTGAGGGTCAGTCCTCACCCTTTCCATCCCTCCCTCTGTTGCACTCTGAGCTCCCCCAGGATGGGACTGTAGGCTGATGCCTCAATTCTCTGTTTTCCTTGCAAACATCAATGCTGGCCTGAAACATAATAAGAGCACAGAAAAATCTGGTGGCATTAATGGACCAGACAACTGAATGTCAGAGAAGAAGGCAATGCTAGGCCGCTCGGGGCCCCTGGAGGCCAATGCTCCCTCCCCAAGGCACAGAGGCCTGAGAGCTTAGCCGCCCCTAAGAATGACCTTCCCTTGGGCCAGGCCTTGATGTGAGTGCCCCAGAAACAACAGTGTTCCATGGGTGGCCTTAGCAATCACATGCAGTGGATTACAGTATTTTCACTGTAGGGATGAATCAGCGGACAGTGAGAGTTTAAGTGGCCTTCCCAAGGTCACCACGCCACTGGATGTAAAACCGATCTGTGTCACTTTAGTCTAGCCCTTTCTCTTTTCTGTGTGTCTATGCTTATACTCCTGCTGTAGGAGCAGCTCTCTGCCAATCCCGTGGACAGGAGCATGTTTTCTGCGAGCACTTGGAACACGGCCTCCTGCTACATCCCCACCAGAGGGGTGCTGTGATGGGGGTTCACACTGATCAGACAGCACCAGGCACCATGTTTCTCTTCATAATGGAGTGAAGTAGATATTAGTACAACACTCACTCACTGGATTCGTAGGCTGAGGCTCAAAGTGGTTAGGACTTGCCCAGAGTCGCACAGCTGGTATAGGCCCAGGTCTGGGTGGTGCCCAGTCCAAGAGAAGCATAGGGCAGGGGCTAAGCTTCCAGGTTCTGGAGCCAAGGTTCCAGTTGTGTTTCCCCATCAGTTCCTACTTCACAAGGTTATTGTGAAGTTCACACAGGGTCTTTGAACATGTGGTTTTCAGTGATGAGCCCACAGCCCGGGGCTGGGCTGAGTGCCCAGTGGGAGCCAGAGCCCGCCTTGTGGTCCACAAGATGGGACCAGCAGAACACATTTACTCATCTCTGAACTCAGCTGTATCAGCTCCAATGGCCCCGTGTGCAAACTAGGGTCTTCCGGGGAGCACAGTCCCCAGTCTGCTCGGATGGGGTGAAAGGAAGCTGTTCTGAAGGGCAGTCAGGGGGTACTGTCCCCCATCCCTTGGCCACCTGCATGGGCCACTGCCAGTGTGGCTCAATGACTCCCCATGGGAGAGCAGGGCCTGCACGTCGGCCTGGAGGGACTTCTGCACCCTTGGGATGGAAGCAGCCCTCGTCCAAGGCTGGTGCTTATGTCCCTGCTGGGGATGTCCACCTCCCTAGTTTCCTGCTGCTCCTGCAGGGTCAGTGTCCCTCGGTGGGCATGGTGGCACTCCACACGTCCAGCACATTCCAAGGTGCACAGGGCCTTAGTTGTCTTTGGCTGGGTAATGAATGACCACAAATCTAGTAGCTTCACACAACACACATGTATTATCAGAGCTCCTGGGGGTCAGGATGGAGTGCAGGCACACAGCTTAGTTGGTCCCTCTATTCCAGGTCTCATAGGCTGCCGTAGTAGGGTTGGCCAGGCTGTGGTCTCATCTGGGGGCTCGACCTGGGAAGAACCCCCTTCCACGCTCACTTAGGATGTTGGTAGAGTCCATTCCCTATGGTCATATGACCCTGGCTTCCTGCTGGCTATTTCCTGGAGGCCACCCCCGGTTCCCAAAGGCCACCTGCAGTTTCTAGAAAATGCTGACAGTTCCTGGCCATGTGGCTCTCCCCACAAGGCTGTTTCCTGCACCAAGATAGGGAGGGGCTGTTGAGACCTTGACGTTACGTAACATAATCACAGGCATGACATCCCATGCCCTCTGCTGTATTGTACCCATTAGAAGCAAGTCATGTTTCTGCGCATCCTCAAGGCAGGACAGTGCACAAAGGCATGAGCGCCGTGATGCAGACTGTGGGACCCTCTTGGACACTGCCGCACCCTCTGAATGCTGCTAGCGCCCCCAGACTTTGAGACAACTGAAGACAGCCGCAGCCGAGCTGCCCCACCTGCCTTGCCTGCCTGTCCAGGAATCTATCCGTGAGCCTCCGAGGCGGAAATTCTCTCTCCCGTGCCTGTGGCAGGACGGTGCGCCTCTCCTTTGACCCCATCTGGAAGCAAGGTCAAGTCTGAGGGCCCCAGCCGTAGGTGGAGAGGTGAGATTGCATTCCCTACTCTCCTGGGGTTGTGAGGAATGGCCAAGCCCGCAGGAGCACAGCAGGGCCAGGTGGGGGGAGGGGCAGTCATCACTGGTGGTGCTTTTGTCTTTGTCTACACCGTGGCCTCCTTGAAGGGAGAGTCTTGCAGTCTCGGGGAAACCGTGTAACCAGCTGCGATGATAATTGCTAACATTTATCCAGCCCTCCTTACGTGCCAGGTACCGTCAGATGTGCTGCGCATACATAATTGCATTTTAATCCCCACAACAATGACTAAGAGATTTTAATAAATTCCAGGAGACAGAAAGCAGAGGGATGTGCGCTGACCTATAAAACAGGAGGAATGGGAGGAAGCTGGAGTCTGGATCCTGGCAGCAGGCCTTCAGCCCAGATCCTGCCCACGGGAGCTCCAGGGGCCCAGGTCCCAGACGCAGCGGCGTGGGTGGTCTGGGGCCGGGAGCCAGGCTGAAAACAGAGGCTGTGGGGAGTTGCAGCTGGGGCCGTCCCACCAGGCAGCCCCTCGCCTTCCCACCAACGGGGTCAGACAGGTGGAGATGCCAACCCGCGGACTCAGCCTGGCAACCTATCACTGAATCCGCGGGATCGGCCCCACAGGAAAAGCCAGAGCTGGGTCAGGCCCCAGAATGAAACCCTTTCTGTTCTGACACAGGGGGCCCCAATCTCCTCACCCCAGGAGCATCTCCCAACTGCCATGTTTCTCCCCACTGTGCTCAGAGCCCAAGGTCAGAACTATGCCCCCGGGGAGGGTGAGCGGAACAGCCAGTCCTGCTGACCAGCAGTGGGGAAGGCATGCCAGCCCCTTCCCCTGTGCTTTTGTCGTGTGAGTGGATGGCCAGGGGCTGCCAGGCCCACGAGGAAAGCCAGCAGCTTGGAGGAGAAAGATGGAGACAAACGCACTAAGGAAAAAAAAAAGCCAGAGGAAACAGAGCAAATTAAGTGAAAAGTACTCCAATTAACATATGTGGAGATGTCTGAGAGGATATTGTAGCCATAAAATAAGACAGCAGCACGCTTCGAAAGGGAACGGTCGGACAAGATGAGCAGTTAGAGTCTGAAATACGAGGCACCCCCAGGACAACCACGGGGGATGAGGCATCGGAGACCCCTGATCTCCGAGAACACGGAGCGGAGGGCAGAGGTTGGAGTCAGGCGCAGCGAGAGGAGGGCCGGGCGGACGGTCTGCAGGAGGCGAGAGCAGGCGCAAAGCCAGAGCGCGGGGACAGGAGAGAGCCAGCAGATTGCCCCTCGCAGGGGCATCTCGGAGCACGGAGCACGGAGGGAAGACAGCCCTCTGCACACGGGCTTCCTGCAAGGACGAGGCAGAACGAATTAGAATATTCACAGAAGGCAAATTACCATAAAAATGCATAACACCTCAGATAAAAAGAAATCCTGAAACTTTCAGAGAGAAGGAAAACACTCATGGCAGAGAAAGGAAACAGGGGCTGGCTGGTGCCCTGCTGTCGGCGATGGCTTACAACGCGTGGGTGTGCCCCGCAGGCCTTCCGTTCACAAACGGCGATGAGAGGCAAAGGAGAACACACAGCTCGTCCACACGGCATCCATCTTCCACTTGACTTCCTCGGGAGGCGATGTGAGGATACGCTCCAGGGAAACGACGAAGGGAAAGACCAAACCGGAACTACAAAGAAACCGAGGACAGGGAAGGTACAGCAGAGAGAGAGAACCAAGGACCAAAGCCAACGGAGTGTGCACAACCCTTTGAAAAGCGGAGAGCACTCCGGGCCTCCCTCCCACGTCCGCGTCCCTAATTAGCACTGGGAGGGCTCTCTCGGTCTGTGCGCTGGAAGCCCGAGGCTCCGGCCACCATGCGATGGACCGTCTGTTTTCGGTCACCGACACGTGTGTTTTGAAGGCATCATTTCCCACGAATGGCACCAAATGTATGGGGTACGCAGAGAGCAACAAAGACGTGTCCCGTAGAGAAGGGATGTCGCGGAGCAGAAGGTGCTGGGAAACCGTTCCGGGAGTCGGTCGGGCTCACTTAACAGTGGGAATAACACTGGCAAACGAGTGGGCTCGTGTCTAGCTCCCTGATTCCACGGCAGTCCCCGCCCTCAGCATCGCCAGCTCCCCGCGATGGGGACGTCCTGGACGCGGACGCCGGGCCCTAGAGGCAAAGCAACTCTCCCCAAAGGACAGGGCGGGTCCTGGCCACGGCCAGAAGCCACTTTTCCTTCTGCCGTGCCCCGGATACCGGGAGATGCTTCACCCAACAGCTCCTGGTTGTTTAACGGGAAAACAGAACACGTGAAACTTTCCAGGTTTATGTTTACATATAGTAAAACAAATTCTAGACACGAGTGCAATCAAGCTATAGGAGGATCTCTTCCATCTGAAAATGTCAGTTGTGTTGTCATGGGCTGACTCGTATGCCCTAAAGGCCACATGTTGGGGTCCCAGCTCCCAGAGCCCCAGAAGGGACTGTGGACTGTGGAGACGGACCCGTAGAAGGAGATTAAGGTAGAATGAGGTCACTGGGGTTCTGATCCCGCATGACCCGTGTCCTTATAAGGAGAGGCAGTCAAGACCCACATGCACAGAGGGATGCCCTGGTGAGGACACAGGGATGAGATGAGGGCCGTCCACGTGCCAACGAGCGGCCTCCGAGGAACCAGCCCCACCTGCCCGCACCTGGGTCTCGGACTTCCAGTCCCCAGGATGGTGCAAAACGCATTTCCACTGTTGGAGATGAGCGGTCTGTGACGCTTTGTAGGTGGGCTCCGCGAACAAGCGCATGTGGCTGGGAGAATTGTTGACCCAGAAATCTCCAGGATTGGAGGAGTTAAAAATCCGGGAAACTACAGAAAGGAGTGGATGGGAGAAGTATGTTTTAATCAGTGTGTGCTCTGATTTTGTGTGTCGTCTTTTGGATTTTATCTTGAAAATGGAATTTAAAGCACATGTGGGAGGTTTAATGAATTGGAACGTCTGCCTCTTGGCTTTTCCAAAGGGGGAAAAACACAAGTAAATCAGAGTTAGAAGGGAGAGTGTTTGCACTATTTGAGAAACCTTATAAAGATGCATATGAAAGTCAGACTTCCCAGAGTTTGGACAAATTGTTGTGAGTGTATGGGGTCCCCGGTTCCTGCATTCGCCCAGAGGCCGGCTTGGTCCTGCCTGTTATCGACCAGAGAGGGCGTCCACCTCCCCTCCCAGCAAGAGTCTCAGCAAAGCCACGTGGTGGAACCCATCAAGAAAGCCACGAATTGTTAGTGGACGCAACTACATTAAGATTCAAACTTCATGAGTCAAACGAGAACTTAAGCACAGTTACAAGTGGACACAGAGCCGGGACAGCATTTCACTGCCTCTGTTTAGGCAAAGGTCCAACACGAGCTAACGACATAAGCTATCACCGTGAATGAATAACTTGAAGAGCGCCAAGCAGACGCCGACGTAGGGTCTGAGCCAGAAAGTTAGGGGGGACCTTGCACGGGCGGTCAGTGCGGGTGGAGGGTTTGCATTCATTAATAGTGAAAGACCTATTGGCCTGCCAGGGGACTACGCACACCGTTTTATCCCGTGACTTCTTGTGCACGGGTTTAGCCTGAGGGGCGGCCGAGGCCCCGCACGGGGCCGTGTGTTCAGAGGCGTGTGTAGTGGCGACCTCATTCGTGCCTGCGTGCTCTGGTTACTCACTTGGGAAACACGGAGACGGCTCGGGTGTGCGCCGACAGCGGGGCTGGCCCTGACCTAAGGTGCTAGATCAGAGCGCCTCGGGGACGTGGAAACGGTCTAGGTGGGAGGGTGGGGGTGTGGCGCGGGTCCGGTCTGGGCCACATGGGCCCATCGGCAGAGTCAGGGCCTGGGGAGGGGGCGAGCCCACTGGAGGGGGTAGGGAGGGCAGCTTACGCACCTGTTTTCACTGTAGGAGCAACGAGAGGCTGCTGGAAGGTGTTGGTGGTCTTGGTCCCTCCACGAGAAGGGCGGGTCTCAGGGGCACCAGCTGGAAGCAGAAGACATTTAAGGGTCTTCGGGGTTGAGGCACAGCAGGTGAGGACAGCTGGCACGTGGTGGAGATCACGGGCAGCCAGCAAAGCAGAATTGCCACGTGGCTGGAGACATGGGTCAGTAGGAATCCCATGCCCCTGCTGATAGAGTCACAAGACACAACTGTGAGCACGTGTGCATACACTCATGCGTGTGCACACGTATATGTTCATGCACATTCACACATGTCCATGTGTGTGTGTGCATGCTTTGGCACACACACACATGCCTTCTCATGTGTGCACATGCATATGCATACACGTGTGTGTGCGTTTGTGTATGTTAGTGTGAGCGCACACTTGTGTGTGCATGTGTGTTTATTCGTGTGTGTACACTTGTGTGCGTGTTTGTGCGTGTTCATGTGCACACATGTGCTCCCACACACACATACCTGTGCACGTGTACATGCTTGGGCACACGTGTGCATTCTCATGCGTGCATGTGCACACACGCACACTTGAGCACACTTGTGTATGTTCGCGTGTGCACAAGCATGCATGTGTTCGTGTGTGTGCTTGTGTACACGTGTGCACACGTGCATGTTTGCATGTGCATGGTTGTGTGTGCTCCTGTGTGTGCCCATGAGCACATGTGTGTGCATGCATGTACCTGTTCTGGGTGCAGTGAGAGAAGAAAGACGGGAGGGGAGGAGGAGGAGAGAAGAAAGCCTACTCCACCATTGATGGGGTTTACCTCTGTGCTGTGCAATTATGGGCAGTTTTTTCCGTTACATTGTTTGTTTCCCTAGTGCTCTGCATTGAACAAATATTGACTTAGTAATTTTTTAAAATGTGCAAGGAGAAAGATTAAAGCTACTCACAAAGGCTCCCGTTCCCCAGTTGGCTGCGTCTAAACTCCAGCTGCCTGAGTCTCCCTGGGAGGGGTGGGGGTCACCCCACCTGTCTACCAGGTGTGCTGACCCTGCTGGGACTCCCGAGGGGACACTGCTGACCTGACCACCCACTGCACATCTGTGCACTCTTGCAGGCCTGTCGGAGCCCAGTGAAGACAAGCCCAGGCCTGCCCAGGGAGTTCCGAGGAGCCGAGCGTCTGAAATGCTGGGAAGCTCAGGTCACAGACAGCGGATCAGGCAGCGTGAGGCCACGTGCTGCAGCGGCTCAGACCAGGGGCACTCCCTGGGACCGGGTGGGTGCACAGGGGTCTGAGGGTTTTGTTAAGGCGTGAGAGGTAAGGTGCGTCATGAGGAAGAGCTGGGAAGGGGAGCTGAGCGTCCTGGCAGGGGAGGGCCTGGCCAGGGCCGGATGGCCTGGGAGGAAAGGCATATTTGGGGGTCCGTGAGTAGGATGCTGGGGTGGGGGCAGGGCATTGGGGCCAGATAGCAAAGGCCTTTGGGTCCCAAGCATGAGGCCTTGTTGTCTTGAGAATGAGAGCTCCAGCCTTGCAGGGTGGTGGTGGGATCCTGGAATAGGGGCACTGACGTCACTGGTGCTGCCTGTCCGTCCCCACGGGCCACAGGAGGTGTGGAGGAACCCTGGTCCTGCTGACCAAGGAGGAGTGGCACGTCCCACAGCAAAGCTGCAGGGGAGATGCCGCTCACTACCCCAACGCTGCGACCTCAGAGCTCGTTAGGCGAGGAGCAGTATGTGCAGTTTGAACCCCAGCTTCTCCCAAGAGGGAGGGCCTGAGGCACGAAACGTCTCCACCTGTGCAAGGTGCCACTGCCATACTGGGCAGCGATTCTTTCCTAAAGCAGACATCAGTAGACTTTTAAAAACTGTGGCTAGGACCTGAGACCAGCACCTAGAGGACACAATGACCTTCCACTGCAAGGTCATGTCTGGACAGACATCCAGGGATGTGCCCATTCCTGTTGCCTCTGGGAAGGGGGACAATGCTTTTGGACACAAGTCTCAGATGGAAGATGCTAAAATTTTGACATTAGGTAGGAATTCAGAATTGCTCCTCTAGGCAGGAGAGGGGGACAGGAGATGTGTCGGGGAGGGAGCAGGGCTCCATGGGGCAGGAGTGCTGGCCCCTGGTCAGAGCTGCCACAGCAGAGCTGTGGGTGCCCTCTTGGGGACAGGAAGTGGGCCAGAGAGGGCCAGACAGATTCCGAGAAGCAGACTACCAGATGAGTCTTGTTCAGGTTTCCCACCAGGTGCAATGGAAGGCCAGACCGAAGGAAAGCAATGAGCAAGATCAGATTTGGGCCAGAATGCCAGGAAAGCCCCAGTGCGGGAGGGGAAGGAAGCAAACCCAGGGCTGGGGGAGGGTCAAGAGACTGGAGGAGGCTGGTGACCCAGGACCGAGCCTTAGAGCGACAGTCCTCCAGGCTGGCAGTTGGGAGCCCGGGGGGGGGGGGGGGGGGGGGGGGGAGGCGGGGGGGTTGGGGGGGGGGGGGGCGGTGGGGGGGGGGGGGGGGGGGGGGCGGTGGTATCTACAGCTGAGGTTTTGGAGGTGGTGCCTGTGACAAAGACCATTTCAGTTAAATACTGAGGTTTTGCTGAGTGAGGGGGGTGCAGCAAAGCTGTGTGGCAGTGTGTGGTCCTCAGGGAGCAGCAGAGTATTGTGATGGGGGAACAGAGCGTGGTACTTAGGGAGGGGTGGACTGTACCTGGCCCTGTGATTTGTGGGAGGGAGGATAATCAAGGCCTGTGACCAAGGACAGGAGCCTCTGGGGTGGAGAGGGAGTACAGTCTAGTGACAGCATGCTGGGGAGGAAGGGCTGACATCTCGGGGGCAGCCCACAGGCAGTGACAGGAGGCGTGGGCTCTGTCTGGGTCTGGCCTTGGGTCCCCGAGGCATCAAGTGCAGGGATTCTAGTGGGAGAGCTGCTGGCCTTGCCAGGGATGGAGCTGTGCTGATCGTAATCCTGCTTGGCATCTGCCTGCAGGAAAAGAGTTTGGAATGTCGTGCCCAGCCTGTGGCCGACGTTGTGTGCACCCTGAGAAAACCTGAGGACAGCATAGGGGAAACGATGGGAGATCCCCCTGGTGCTGCGCGGGGAGGGTGGGCTGGTGTAGTGGGACTGGTATCGGGGGCTGCTGAGGTCTCAGCTGGGAGGATGGAGAAGAAGGCGGCTCCAAGTCTGAGAGCCTGGCTGGCTGGCTAACTGCAAACCCCAAGGGCTGCGCGCAGGCATTCGGGAGAGGGTAGATCCGGGAAGGAGGTGGATCTGCTTAATGGTGGGTGCAGACGATGCAGACGATAGTTAACGGCAAACGAGACAATAAAACATGTAATTAGCAGATGCACAGCACTGGCCGCCAGGGACTGTGATGAGAGGCAAGGAAATACCACCAAGACTGCTGGGGAGCCCATGGGGGCTGCTGAGAGCCCGCGCTGGCTGGGGGTGAGAAGGGGAGCTCTGAGGAGGTGGGCTCCGGACGGGCATAAATCGTGGCTCTAGCTCAGGACCAAGGGCTGTGTGACTCAGTGTGTTCATTTTCTTCACCCACAGGATGGAGTTACTAAGAGCGCACGCCTCAGAGAGTGGTGGTGCTGATGACATGAGGTGAAGTGTTGGACATTCGGGACACTGCCTGGCCCAAGTTCTCCATCAGTGCTTTCATTGTTGATACCACCATCGTTGTCATCTCCACAATGACCATGACCACCATGACCACCACCACCACCACCATGACCATCAGCACTTCCATCATCAGCGTCACCACCATCG
Organism: Taxidea taxus jeffersonii; assembly: GCA_003697995.1. Lineage (NCBI taxonomy): Eukaryota > Metazoa > Chordata > Mammalia > Carnivora > Mustelidae > Taxidea > Taxidea taxus. Next base: position 19,266 of record ML100824.1, on the reverse strand, counting down.
CCACCATCATGACAATCGTCATCATCATCATCATTGATACCACCCCCACACTGTCATCACCATCACCACCATTGCCATCATTACATCACTGTCATTGCCATCACCGTCACCACCGTCATCACTATCATCTTATGTGCTATTATCATTTTAATCCTGGGAGCTATGCAAGCCCCAGGTCTTCTAGAAATAAGTGCACACATAGACACACTGCATGTGAGACCTTAGAGTCCATCCATTGCATGGTGAGGACGAAGAGGACTAGAGGACACAGAGGTGGCACAGCATCATGGAGTGGCAGTGTGCAGCTCAGTAAACACTGTCCTTATTAGTTCCCCCACTATCGTCATCACCACCACCACCACCATCGCTGCCATCACCATCATCATAACCATCACTATCACCACCACCACCACCACCATCACCACCACCATTACCACCATCACCATCACTATAACCACCATCACCATTACCACCACCATCACCATCACCATCACCATCACCACCATCACCACCATCATCACATCATCACCACCATCACCACCATCATCACCACCATCACCATCACCACCATCACCACCATCATCACAGTCATCACCACCATCATCACCATCATCACCACCATCACCACCACCATCACCATCATCACAATCGCCACAATCATCACCATCACCATCACCACCATCATCACAATCATCATCACCATCATCACCAAGGTGCAGAACCCAACACCCTGCCCTGCCTCACCTATTATATGACCTTGGAAAGGTTTCTCCTATTTGTCCCTCTGTTTCTGTAGAGGCAGAGCTGGGAGGAAAACAGATAAGCCCTGTCAGTCCATTGTCCATTTGCTGCTTAAGCATGATGAGGTCCATGTCCCTGTGGCCCTGACGTCCTCTTCTGAACCCTCCTGGGAGTCGCCAGGGCTGCAGGGGTGGGGTGGCTCCATAGCAGGGCACTCCCCCTCCTTCCTGCTGGGCTGACCCTCTGCTGGCCACCTTCTCCCCTTCTGTCCCCATTAATCTGTTATTAGATATACGTTTTTGCTTCCTATCAGGAAGCTCATGAATTGGGCCATTATGTGGAAGAAAAGTGTTTTTCAGTGATCACCGGGAGAGGAGGCACGGCCAGCGCCAGTGGAGGGGCAATTTAAGCCCAGGAATGCCTGGCCATCCATCTCCGTTTGCTGGCTCATTTGGGCCTCGGGGCTGCCAGAGTGGAGAGCAGCCCCAGGGGAGCGTTGCTGTCGCTGCCGCCGCCATTCTGAAGGGTGAGACCTTGTGTCCTGGTCATGACCTCAGAGAGGCTGTGAGGGAGGGGGAGGGGTCAGGAAGAAAGACTGGGCCTCCTCTGGGAAGAGCAATATTCCATTCCAGGCGCCCAGGAACAGGGAGGTTATGTCCCCTGCAGTGACCTCCACGTGGGTCTCAGGGTCGCTTTGTGTTGCAGTGGTGGGGAGGGGACCTGGGGGGCCGCTGCTGCCCCCCAGCCCCCTTCCTGAGTCCTGGCCCCACCCAGGCTGTTCTCTGCTGGGGTCCATCCTCTCCCCTGGGCAGCTCAGGTCCCCAGATAGGACGCAGGTGGGCCGGTGGGGGGCAAGTAGGAGAGGAGCCCAGGGTGGCAAGGGGCTGTGGTAGACCGGAGTAGAGGTGGGAGGTAGGTGACTCCCCCATGGGAGCCCAAACACCCGTGCTTCCTCCTCACCAGAACCCCAGTTCATCCACCAATGACAGGGGAGGCCCAGGTGGGAGGTTGTCTGTCCCTGGGAACCCTTGAGCCAGTTGGAGCCTCAGGGCTCCGGTCGAGGTCTTTGTGGCTCCTAAGTGCTCACCTGGAAGGCTGGGTGAGGCCTCTGAGAGACAGAGTGGGGACACGTGTGGATAGAGCCATGACCAATACCTGCAGCCCAGCCGGGGCCTCCAGAGGCGAGTCTGCATGGTCCGTGGAGGCGAGGACCACACTGATGATAGCCAGGACCGTTACTCACCGGGGATCTGCAGTAACGGGAAAAGCCACCTCCTTGGCCGTGGCTCAGCTGCCCTCACCCAGGCCATCCCAGAGACCACACTGGACTCAGAAGACGACCGGCAGCCAGGCCAAGATGCCCAAGGGGCAGGACCGGCAGCACTGAGTGGGGTCAGCGAACTCTTCTCAGCAGGGTCAGGGCTCACCTTCTCCCTGGTGTCTGCTTGAAGTTCCTCCCAGCCCAGCAGGAGCCTGACTCTAGGGGGGCTCCAGACTTCATGGTCAGCGGTCCCTCCCTCTCTGGGGCTGCGCGCTGGCCTTGGTGGGGAGAGCTCTGGTCAGAGACGGAGAGACCTGGGCCCAAGTCCAGGTTTGCCCCTTGGTGACTTCCATGCAGCCCCTCCAAGAAGACTGCCTTAGCTGCTCCCCGACAGCAAGACCAGTCGACACCTCCTCCTTTTCACCCCGGCCCCCAGCCCCAGCCCCGCCTAGCAGGTCGGACTCCCAGCTCCAGGAGCAAATCTTACCACCTGGCTGCTCCACAAAGGCAGAACGGGTGCCCCGGCGCCTACTAAAGGACATGCATACAGCAAGCACTCAGCAGGGGTATCGTCATAAACAGGTGCAGAAAGGATGTATGCAGCAACTGTCTAAGCTTTGCACACTCAGCCCCCAGGGCTCTGAGGAGGGGGGAGCACTTGCGTGTGGCGCCTCCAGGGGGTGATGTGGGGAAGGAGGTGATGTGGCCTGCGCTGGGGCCTGGCAGAGATGGGGGACCTGGAGGTCAGCGTGGGGGCAGGCACTGGCAAGGAAGGCACTCACCCACTTCTCCACGGGGGGCCGTGCTGATGCTCTAACTTGTTCACATGAGGCAGGGCCCGCCAGGACCTGCAAGCGACCAGAGAGAAGAAACAAGCTTGTGCCTCCCGAGCGCGTCCATCAGGACAGGCCAGGCGAAGCTGTCCAGCCTTCCGGTGACTCAGGTGCCTGGGCACGCCCCGAGGGCTCGCACTGACACTCAGGGACCCAGGTGAGCTTCGCACCCACCACCGCCTGTTGCCGGTCAGCAGGGCAGAGGCACAGCAGAACCAGCTGGGGCTGGTGGCACTGCTCTGGGGGCGAAGCCGTCACCGGTGCTCATGCTGCGCGGGCCCCATCGTCCACAGGACGCCGCCCGCGACCCTTCGGGCCCCTGCCAGGAGAGAGCGCCAACCCAACTGCTCTCAGACCACTGAGACTCAACAGGGAAAATACTCAATACCAAGAATCACTCACATATGCAGATGTGCAAGCTGAGCTCTAGGGCACGCCGAGTACCCAGCCAGCCAGTAGAGGCGGGACTAGGACCGCAGGCCCCTCCCGAGTTCAGGCTCCAGATGCTCCATAAGCTGCAGGTTCCCGCTGAACCGCCCGGCTGTTCCGAGTCCTCGCTGGGGCGCATGCTGGGAGGGGCTGGCCAGGCCTGGCCAATCTCGAGGGCGACACCGGAGTGTGCCTGGGGGCTTGCAGCTTCCTCGGGCACACACGGTCACGGGGTGGAAGGTCAGTGCAGGGGATGGTGGCTTCAGGGTTGGGCGGGGAGGCTTCTGGAAAGTGGCTCCAGCCAGGATCTCAGTGTCAAGGGAACCATGTGTAAGCCAAGTGTGGCCCCTTGGGTTTGTGTAAAACCCCGCACACGACCCCAGGGCTTAGCACAGGTCCCCGTCTATGATGCTGCCAGGTCCAGGGGTGGGCCCTGCCACCTTGCTGGAGTCCCCCTGGCCCCCGCAGGGTCGGGCACTTCCCCCAAAGCTGGCTCTCGGCTCGCACGTGGCCCTCGGTGACAGTCTGCAGGTACTGGTGACTGAGGAGCAGATCCCGCCAGGGACAGTCAGCCCAGGCCTCCTGCTGGCATCACTGGCTGGCCGCTGGGGGGCTGCAGGGGGACACACAGGAGGGACGCGGGATGCACGAGGCAGGGGGGCGGACGTCTGCTGAAGCCTGCACCTGTCCTGCCTTGCTTACACTAGTTAGTGGGAGAGAACTTTATTTTTAACAGCCATCCACGTGTATTAATAAAAATATTAGCCAGTTATGTGTCTGTCCTAGAGGGGAGAAAATTCCAGGTCTTCTAAAGAATACAAATGACTCCTGTCTGGTGTTAATTAAAACTCTGGTGTGCAGCCTTCCCCCGAGACAGCGGGAGCCCTGGGCCTCAGGGTCCGGGTGTCAGGAGTCACGGTGGGGCCCGGAGCAGGTGGGGGGCGTTACTTCCCCACCCCTGTTGGAGGCACACCTCAGGAGGCCGGTGGCTCTGGGGGTCTCCCTCGGGCAGCCAGGCTACCACACCCAGCCCTCTGGAGCGGCACCCCTCTACTGGGATGGCCGGGGATGCAGAGAGCACTCGGGAAGTGTCCTGACTCTCAGACCCACCCGCAGCCCCCCCAGAAGGATGCCCACTGGGGGTGAGGGAAGGTGTGGAGAGGGGATGGAGCATTCTCTCAGGACCACCGCTGTGGCGGCCTGTCCTGGCCCAGGGTGGGCAGCTGGGGAGCACCAAGCCTGTCTCTGGCATGCGGGGCTTGGGGTGTGCTCCCCTGGGGCCCCGCCATGGCTCTCCAGGCTCCACCACATCAGGAACTGCTTCGGGGGTTCTCCAAGCCTGAGGAGCGGCGGTCAGGCGCCAACAGCGGGGAGAGGTGGTTCCTCTGGGCACTGACTCCTGGCAGGGAGCTGGCCCAGCGTGGCCGCCGTGAAGCCTTGGTGACTCTGCACCGCGAGCCCACACGCTTTGTCAGGAGGATGCCGAGGGGACGGCGTGTCCCAAACACGGGCAGCTGGGGGCACCGCGGCCGGGCTCCTGGGGCAGGCAGGGGAGCTCACGTGCGATTTCCATGTCCCTCCGACACCTGGGGTTTCTGCCTACAGGAAGCGGGGTTATGTGACAGGGAGGGGCGTCTGCTTACTTTCCTCTTACTTTTCAAATAAGTTTTATTTTAGGCCAGTTTTTGATTTGCAAAATCATTTGCAGAGGCTTCCGGGGGACGCCTCCCCCAGCTGCCCCTGTCACCTCTGACGTTAGCGTGGTGCACTTACCCAGTTAAGGGACCGATCGGGTCCGCAGTGAGCTCCTAAGGTCCATCCTTT
>ML100824.1:0-13778 GCA_003697995.1 Taxidea taxus jeffersonii | reverse complement strand
CGGGCAGCCCGAGCAGCCCTTCCCACTGGCGACGTCCCCGTCACCCCACCTGTCAGGACAGCCCGCAGCGCCGCTTGAGTTTGGGGACCGCACCCTCCCGTAAGTGGTTTTGTGTTCTGTTCCCCCATCTGCTGCCTGCCCTTCCCCTTGCCCTTGGGGGGCTGATCCCCCCCGGGCTCCTGGCTCGTGTGCAGCTGCAGGAGCATGCCCTGGTCGGCCGTACCACACGTTCTGAGGCAGTGGACAGCGCGGGGCACGCCTCCTCCTGCACACATGTGTGAGTCTCTGGTTCTTACTTGGGCATGGAGTTGCTGGGTCTGGGGCCAGGTGCACGTGCAACAGGACGACGTTCTCCTTGCTCAAGTGTCAGTCAGCTCGGGCTGCGTAACAGAACGCCCCGGACTGGGAGCTCCCACGGCTGGCACCTTTCTCAGCACCAGGGCGCGGGGGTTGGCCGTCGAGGGTTCTGCAGATTCTTCTCACTGTGTCCTCGAGTGGCAGAGAGAGGTCTCCCCATGTCTTCTTGTAAGGGTACGGGTCCCAGCACGGGAGCTCTGCCCTCACAACCTCGTCACGGCAGGTCAGGGCTCCAGAGGGACCTGGGGACATACGCATTAAGTCTGTAGCACTGCTGTTCCCAAGGATTGCACCAGCTTACACTCAGACCGCAGCCCATGACCTTTGCCAGCCCCCACGTCCTTGCTAGCCTCTGCTCCTGCTGGATGCACTGAATCTTGCCTGTCTGCTGGGGCTGAGACGCCGTCTCAGGGCTGTAATTCGCCTTTCCCTGATTGCTTGATGTAGTTTATCGGCCATTTGTGTATCCGTTTTCTGTGAAATCCATACTGACATATTTTTACATATTTTTCTTTGGGCTATTTTGTCTTTTCCTTGATGCATGGGGATTCTTTGTATATTATGAATACTAATATTTTGTTGATTATATGCATTAAAAGTGCCTCCTCCCAGAAGACAGTTTATCATTGTGTATTTGTATACAGTTTTTGGCTTTGTTTCTGTGAAATTACTCACTTCTTCTGAGCTTTCAAATCTATTAACGTAAGAGAACTCAAAATATTTCCTCTTCTGCCCTCCAGTCTGTTTATTTGTGTGATCTCTCCTTCATCCAGCCCATTGGAGACCATCCTCTCGTGTTATTCTTTACAAAAGAAAAGAAAACAAAACAACTCCAACTGTGATCTGACTCCTTTGTTTTCTGTTTTTAAGTGTCTGCTTCTATCCCTTTTTATTCTCTTCCTTTTTTTCTTTTCTTCCTCTTTTTTTTTTTTTTGGTTATGCCATTGTTCTTTTAGCTTCTTTAGCTGAAAATTTACCCTGATTTTATTACTTTCTATTGTTTGCCAAGTGCATTTAAAGTTAAGATTTACTCCCAAATATTAGTATGCTGTTAAAACCACTTACTTTTCAAACTGTTTAAAAGATTTTATCTATTTATCTGTTTATTTTAGAGAGAGTGAGAGAAAGAAAGAGAGCACACATGCATGATAGGGGCTTGGGGGTGGGGAGAAGGAGAGGGAAAGAATCATAAACCAGCTCCATGCCCAGTGCAGAGCCTGACGTGGGGCTCCATCTCGCAATCCTGAGGTCATGACCTGAACCAAAAGCCAAAAGTCAGGCACTAAACCGACCAAGTCACCCAAGCACCCCTACTTTTAAATATTTTTAAACTCCCCAGCTGGGTTTTTTTAAACTCATGATAATTTCACCAACTCTTGGACGTTTCAGTCATTATTTCAAGTATTTGTTGCCACCCCTCTGCACTAGACTGTTGGTATCATCGCCATGAGGTCCTGTTCATTTTTCTCCATTTCCCCGCTTTGTTTTCCAGACTGGATAATTTCTATTGATCTGTTCTCCAGTCCACTAGCTTTTCTGACATCTCCAAATTTCTATAAAGCCATTCAGCTCATTTTTAATTTCAGCAATTGTGACTTTCTGTTCAAAAATTGCTCTCAATTCCTCCTCATGGTATTCATTTGTCTGCTGAGATCGCCTATCTGTTCGCTCATAAGATTACATTTCCTTTAAATCTTCGAAGCTATCTTTCTGCATAGGTTTACAAGAATTGCTTTAAAGTCTTTCTCTTTGAATCTAGCTCCTGAGCCATCTCAAGCTCAATTCCTACTGAGTGCTTTATTTTTCTTAAGCAAGAATCACATTTTTCTACTCCTTTGTTTTGTTTAATCATTATTTTTTTTATTGAATTCTAGCCACTGTGCATAGTTGGTGGTAATGACTCTGGATTCTGCTTTCTTCCACTGATGAGACTTGGCTCTCCTTTGATGGGCCGTTCACTGTAGGCTGAAGACCTGAAGTCCATGGAAGCTTGGTTGTACTCATTGTTGGCAGATCCAAGCAAGTACCAGGGGGTTTCACAAACCCCTCCAACCCAGAGGGATACAAACCACGACTTCTGTGTGCCCTGCAGCTTTGGCCAGGAGCTCATTCTAGGCTTTGTTGGGGGAGATTTCAGAATAGATCCTCCTCTAAACTTTGGCCCTTGATCCAGAGTTTCAGCATTTCTGGTGTCCATTCTTTGTTCAGGCCCCTGTTCTCTGTATCCCTGCCCCACAGAATCTGGCAACTCCAGGTGGCCCACAGTTGAGTTCTGTCTTGAGAGCTCAGAGGGGCACCCAGGTCTATTCCAACCCAGCCCTCTTGGCCATGGCTGGAAATTGTCCCCAGGCAGATTGCTGGACAATCTTAGACCTCACCATAGAAGATCTCTTTGTCTCATGGATTGCATTCTTGCACTACTTGGTTCCCACTGCTAAAAAGACATGCTTCCTCTTTATTGGCAAGTTTTATGTTGTTGATGGTGAGGAGGGCCATCCTTACCACCTGCTCCATCCTAGGCAGATGTGCAAGTCCCTCCCATCCATGACAGTTTTAGGACAGCATTCATGAGTTATATTATTATTATTATCATCAAGATATAATGTCTATTAAGTAAAATGCATAAGTCTTAAGAGTCCAGTTTGATGAAATTTGACAATTGTATACAGAACATTTCTTGTATCCCAACATTCCTGTCATATCATTTGGCATTTATTTCTCCTCCTTCAGAAGAAGTCACTATTATGATTTCTACTGCCATATGTTAATTGGAACTGTTCTGGAACTTCATATAAGTGAAATTATACAAAATGCTCTCTGTTGTATCTGACCTTTCCATTCAACATTTTTGGGGATTTATTATTATTGCTGAATATATCAAGAGTTCATTTTCTGTTCTTGTTGAGTAGCATTCCATTGTATGAATATATCACAATTTTGATTAACTATTCTTTAGTTAATAGACATGGAAAAATAATATATCATAGCAACACAATAAGGAACAAAGAGGGTGGGGGTATTGGAGCTAATTTACAAATGTAGGGCTAAAGATGGTTGTGGTTTTTCCAAGGTCACATACCTGTCATAGTGGTGACACCATGGGCAGGTGAGGGTGGTGGTGTGGTCTTGGTCATACTGAGATGACAGGGATGGTAACATCTGTTTGAGCACAGACATTAGTGGTTATCTGAGCCATCTCTGTCATCCTGAGATCACTCGGGGAGGCTGGCCAGTGGACGCAGCTGTACCCTCTGTAGCCATTGCTTGTGTGATATCTGAACTTGAGCCCCATAGGAGAAGAGAGAAGACAGTGAAAGTTGTTCAGTCCCAATTATCCAATAAGCATGATACCAAAGGCATGATTCCATAAAAGTGCTGTCATTTGGGCTCAGGGCTGTGCAGGCGCCGACAAATTTATTTCAGGAGCAGACATCTTCATCGGGGCAGGAGGGAGGCATCTTCTCTGGCAGAAAGGAAATGGGGTTTGCATTGGATTTGGCCCCAAGCATCACACCTGACTGTTGTCTGTGGTTGTCAAGGAGCCCAGATGCCAAGGTGAGGAGATGAGGAGCCTCTCCTGGGTTGGCCCTGTTCCCTGCCAACCACGTGGGCTGCATAGACCTGCTTCTTCCCTCAGGGGCATGGAGAGGCACATGCTCTCTCTCTCTGCCTCAGGGACACTGCTGTCCTGGTTGCCACGTAGAGACATGCCTCACACCCACCCAGTACCCACATGGATGGCGAGCACTGCCACACCTGATCCTTCGCCCTCCTTGGATAGTGCTGCAGGCATCCTGGCCCAAGACCAGATGGGTTCTGTGGACAAAGGTGAAGGCCCTACTTTGGCAGTGGAGTCTGTCACTTTGGAAGAGCTCCTGACAACACCCCCTACTCTGGGCTTCATTTCTCCTCAAGTGGACAGCTGGGCTTGGTGACCTCTGAGCCTCTTGGGTCTCCCTTCCATGCCTTTTTATTCAGAACTTCACTTTGCTCTGTTCACCAGACCAGGTTGGGATTAAGGGCTGCTGACCTTCCTGGGCCTTGACCTGCTATTAGAAAGAAGTGCTGTTTCATGGTTAAGAAATAGTCCCAAACATTGGACAGATGCAGGTTGGAATCCGAGTTCATTGTTTTCCAGTTGACCCTTGGCAAGCCACTCTGAGCCTCAGGTTCCTCATCTGTAAAATGGGGATTAGGCTAGAACAAGCCTCAGGCTAGTGTGGCTGCAAGTATCCTAGAGGAGGCCTGCATTGGGCCATGGGCTGCTGATACCTGCTGTGGAGACCTTGGGGCCTGGACCTGGCATCAGGACAACTGATGTGATCTAGAGAAAACACTGAGCCCTAGTCACGAAATCAGGAGAAAAACCTGCCTGTGCCGCCATTCTTTCATCTCAGGTGTGGTGTGCCCATGATTTATGAATCCCTGTCCTGGCTCTGCAGGTGGCACCAAGGTAGAGTGGCCCTGGGCCCTCCAGGGGGGACCACACAGGTGACACCAACACAGGTGGAGATAGGAAGGGTCAAGAGATTCTAGAGAATTTGGGATAAGGGGAAGGGTATGCAGGAATTTCATGCTATAGGAATCAAAGCATGACAAAGCATGGGTATAGAAACAGATAATAGATGAAGAAGAAAGGATAAAAATTCAACAGCAGGCCCCTGTGCTCATGAGAATTTACTTTACAACAGGAGATGTTCTCTTCAATGCACAAGGGCAGGAGGAGGTCTTCAAAAGTTTGGATGATTGGCAATGCATTTGGAGAAAAACATTAAGTTAATTGTGTATCTCATGTCATGCTCAAAAATAAATTCTAGGCCAGTTTATAAAACTAAACTTATTTTTTAGAAAAAAGCATAAGATCTTTAAATATCATATAGTTTAAAATTTTAGAATTCAAGAGTACCTCTAAGAAAGACACAAGCTCATAAAACATAAAGGAAAATATTGAAATATTCGAGACCATAGAAAATTTTTTCTGTATGTGATAAAAAGTCACCAAGGTTGTAAAGAGAGAAAGTTGGAAAAAATATTTGTTGGGTCTTTAATTAGAAAGGCTCAATATCCTTAATATGTAAAGAGCACCCATGAATCAACAAGAAAAGGTCAATGACACAAAGGGTGTGGTCAGCTCAGGGTAAAAGAACCCAAACTCTATGTGATCAGAGATGCCTAACTTCACAGAAATTGGGGAAAGGTAAAGTAAAGCAACAGTAAGATTTTTTTTTCCCAGTGAGGTGGGAAACATGAGACTGATGATATCAGGTGCCAAAGGGTGAGCACATAGGAGATGCACCCACATACTGTTGGTGAGAGCATAAATTATCAAAGCCTCTTGAAAGACAGTTGGCAGAATCTGTCAAAACGGGACTGACCGGCATCCCTATCTAGTTGCCTATCAGGAAGAGACACTCATGAGTGCGCACTACAGCGTGTGAAGGGGTAGGGGCTAGTGCTGAGTTATTCAGGAGAATCAGAAACCACCCAAATACTCATCAGTGGACGGAGGTCCTGGAATGTGTGGAAACAGCTGGGTAAAGGGGGGTAGACCCATATCTGTAGATATAGCTCCAGCTCTGAGATCTATCGAATTACTGCAAATGATTTGCAGAAACATCCACAGTGTGTGTGTGTGTGTGTGTGTGTGTGTGTGCACGTGCCTTTGTGTGGACAGGCCAGCACCACTCGGAAGGTGCCCTGACCTGGCAAGTCCCATCCTCAACATGGGCAGGAAGCAGTCAGAGAAGGGCATTCAGAGGGAATTTTTCAGCTTTGTTCTCTCTCCTTCCTTCCAGTTTAATGTTCTGCACCAAGAACCTGTGCCTGCATTCTTGTGTGCAAAGACCACAGGAAGAGCACAAACCTCGGGGAGAGTGAGGACGGTGCACCAGCTCGAGCCTGGGGCCTCCTCCCTGCCAGTCCCAGGCCTGACATGGAAGGACTGGCTGTTTTGTGCAGGGTCTGTGCTTGGAGCGGCTGTGCTGTTGACAGATGTGCTGATGTTTGCGTGGCCACTGCTCTCGGCTCAGGTTCCCGGTGCTGCCACAACAAATGGCCCCAGACACACACAGAGAGCCGAAACGCACTGTCCCACAGACCTGCAGACCTATAGGCCTGCTGTCCAGCATCATGGTGCTGAAAGGCAGTACTCCCTCCACACATTCCTGCCTCTTGCAGCTTCGGGAGCTCCAGGCAGCCCTTGGCAGGTGGCCACGTCCCCCCCGGGGCTCAGACTCCATGGTCACATGGCCTCTCTCACATCTCCCTCTTCCCTGGCTTATGAGGACCCTTGGCATTGGATTAGGGCTCACCTGGATAACCCAGAATGGTCCTCGATCTCCCATCTCAAAACCCTACATCATACCTGCAGACACCCTTTTTCCAAATAAGATCAGATCCACAGGTTCCAGGGATTTGAGGTGGACATCTTCTGGGGTCCAGGTTTTGGCTTCCTGCCCTCTCTCCCTTCAACCTTCCAAATCTGATGCCTCCTTCCATTTGCTGCTGCATGGGCAGGAGCTTAGTACCACCTCGCCAGTTGGCTCACCAGGACCACAGACCGGCTGGTGCTCCTGCCCCTCAGCCACCCTCTTGCACCGCGGAGCTCTGGATTCCAGCAGCAAAGTGTTCGCGAACCCCGAGGAGACCAGAGAGTCATCTAGGACGCACGACACTGAAGGAGAAGAGATCCCGGCTCCAACGGGCACTTCCTGAGACCTGGAGGGCCCTCACCACGGACCCGTGTCCCAAGGGCCGGTCCATTTGACCTTCAGTGGTGGGGGTGCAAGACTGGAGGTCACCGCTGTTCCCGAGAGCTGGAAGTGCTTCCTTAGCCTTCTCCGTGCCGACTGCAGCCCTTAACAAGCAGCGCGGGGCTGAGTGGGAAGTCAGATCCAATAAGGCCCTGTCTTATCCCCACCTTGGTGACAAGAGGAATGTCACGTAGCGGTTTTGGGAAGAGAAGCCCAGAGGCCCTGGGAGGCTGTCTCCATAGCCAGGGCATTGGCAGAAGATGTGCCTTCTTCCAGACAGAGCCCTCGTCTTCAAATGCATCACAGGAGAGCCTCGGGCGCCTGCCCGGAGAGAAAACATTCTGCTTTGACTCTGCGCCCAGGGCAGGAACCGCCCAAGGCTATAGTTAAGCAGGATGTCTGAGGTCTCCTGTACCTTTTCACGGGGCACCCTGCAAGGAACAAGAATGGTTGCAAGGCTGGAAGGAAACGGCAGTGGGGCGGGGACAGCGGGCTGCTCCACAGCCCCATCGCCTGCCTGACCTCACGGGTCCTGGGACCCCACCTGGGAGGGGAAGCAGGCACCTGCTGTCCTCTCTGCTCAACAGCTGGGAAAATGGGCAAGGCGCCCAGTTTGTGGACAAGGGGCTGGGTCAGGCCTTGGGCTAAGTCGTGTGGTGTGCAAGACTGAGTGTGGCAGATGGTTTCGATGATGCTAGTGCTGCCCTTTAACGGAACGGCCACTCTGAGAAGGGGGGTAACACGGCCCTGGGCGCTCACAGCCCACTGCAGGGTGGGGGCTGTCAGGCACCTGAGTGCAAATGAGGAGAATGACCCCAGAGAGGGTGGCACCCTGCTGAGATTAGAGAGAGCCCTGCTTCCGTAACACCTGGCCCATCAGCCGTCATGGCAACCCGTGTGTCTGCAGCCAGGGACAGGTAGGGGGTGGTGAGGGTGCAGAATGCTGTCACAGGTGGAGAGGCTGGAGGCTGGAGGGACGGCTGGGCAGCACTCAGTGCCGTGCACCTGTGCAGGGCTGGTCAGCGGCCCTCGCAGACCCAGCTCCACGCCCTGAGCTCACTTCCCGGGCAGAGCCTGCACCCCAGCTGTTGGCCAACACTGTCCCCCATCATATCCTCCCCTCAGCCCTCTGCACGTGCTCTCCAGGCACCTGCCCCTCCTCCACACTCAGGGCTCCAGCTCGCCCTCCCTTCTCTTGGCATCAGGACGGGGCCCAAGCGGGGAGGGAAGGGAAGGAAACTGAGGGCGAGTTTGGAACGCTTCCTCGGAACAAGACGGTTCTTGCCATGCCATGTAATTTCTCAAAACTTCATTGTCCCCATTTAGTACTTGTGCCAACTGAGGTCCAGGGAGCCGAAGAGATGCACCCAGCGCTGACTAGATGCGGACCCCAGAGGCCACCGCAGGGCCGACAGGGTGACTTCCAGGACCGACATGGCCTCTCTCCACGGCCTCTCGTCCCTGCTCATGAGATGGTCCTGGGTGCGGTGGGCTGCGGCCAAGGCTGGAAGGTGGGCGTCCAGAAGATTCCAGCCTGCCTCTTCCCTGGGGCACGGTGGGTCCTCCCCTCTCTGGGGTGCCCCATGAAACCACCTGGATTGGAGACCGTTGGAGGGAACAGTCTGCCTTGCCCCCCAGCTCCCAGGGCAGGACCAAGACCACAAGACGAAGGACTGCCGGCCGGGCCTGGAGAGAGGGCTCCCAAACACTGGTATTGGAACGGAACAGGGAGAAAGGGGTATGAAGCCCCATAGAGGGTATAAAACCATGTTTGGCAGGATGTCGGCTGCTTCAGAGCTGAGCCCAAAGCCTCCTGTGCTCTCCTGATGCTCTTTCTTGCTTCTTGGTTTTACCAGCCTGAAATACACTAATTGGCCAGAAGTGAAAACAGGAAAAAACAAAAACAAAAAAATGCATCTCAGTTCAGCAAAGGAAAGCCACACCAGCGGCTGGCCACCTCCCCCATCCTTGTACCAGGGAGGAGAGCTGTGCCCTCGCCAGCCCGCCCTCCACTCTGGGGATCCACAGAGCTCCCTCGTCCTGGCTAGGTGCCACGGAGGGGCGCCCCCGGTTCCGAGGAAGCCCCAGCACACCCTATGGTTACCAGCGCTCTTTGAAGGCTGCAGAACCCAGGGCTGAGCGTGCTGCTTACTTGCGGTCACCCAGGAGGAGGCAGAGCTGACTGCCCCCGGCTGCTGGCCACGTGCTCGTCCCAGGTTCGGGCTTGGCACAGCAGCTGCTTTGGGGTGCCCTGGGCATCGTTCTGCCCGCTGACCTGAGCAAAGGCACTGTGAAGCCTGTAAGCTGGTGGAGTATCAGAGACAGAGCCATGTCTCCATGTCACCTGCCGACCCCCCGCCAGGCTGGGCCCCATGCGGGTGATGCAGGGCGGTGCGGGGCCTGGGGGGGGGGCGGTTCTTTCTTCCCAGTCCCTTCAACAACGCGGTGGTTGGCTTTCAGCTTTGCACATGTATCCAGAGACCGTGAACCCGGCCGCCTACTGGAGGGGTGGCCACTAAGGGTCTGTGTCTGTTTTCTTCCAGACGCTCTGGCTGAAAACAACATGGATTTCAGATCCCACATTGTTTCTGAGCTCGGGAATGCAGAATGGCTCAGCTGGGCAACGCTAGCAGAAGCTCTTGGTGGGGGGGCTGCATTGCCTGGAGGCTTGACCGGGGCTGTCCACCGGGCCTCCCCATACAGCTGCCTGGGTGTCTCTAGTGTGGCAGCTGGCTTCCTGAGAGAGACAGAGAGAGAGAGAGAGGCAGGGGCGGGAGGGGATGCAGAGGGAGGAGGAAGCTGCAGAGCCTTGGAGCCCAGGCGTCATGTTGCCTCTCTCTGTTGGAAACAAGGGCCGGTGCAGCCACGCTCATGGGGAGGGGGAGGGGCCGGCCCCTGCGGAGTGTCAGGGTCTGTGGGCGGGTGAAGCCGCTGTAGGCTCAGAGTCTGGAGGGGGCCTGACCCCCCTCTGCCAGAGCCCCTGTCCGAGGGTCCTCACCATTGCTGCCACCGCCACCACACTGACAGGCTGCCACTCCCTCCGTGGTGGTCTCTCGTGAGCCCCTGCTGGGCCCCACCTCCTCCCCTCTCATGCCTCCAGACACCCACCTCCACTCGAGTGTCCCGGTGCCCCCCATGGGGCCCCAGCGCTGCCCCCTCTCTTCTGTCCATCAGGCCGTCAGTCCCCAGCACATCCTCCTTGCTGCGTCTCAGTGAGAGCGGGGCTTGCTGCCCTGAGGCGGGTGGGGTCGGGGACAGTGACGGACTCAGGCTGGCCTAAGAGAAGATGGGGTGCCTGTGTGTGGGTGCGTGTGATTCCATGAGCATGGAACAGAGTCTCGTGGGGTTCGGGTGGCAGGTGAGGGGGGTCTCCCCATCTCTCAGTTCTGCCTCCCGATCCCTCATGGTCTCAAAATGGCTGCAGCCTCACACCCCTCAGGGAGGAGCATGCACTGCCCCCAGAGTGCAGGGGCAGCACCCACACCGTGGGCCAGCTCAAGTCCCACGCTCATCCCTGAGTTGCTCGAATGACTGGGGAGATGCAGATCTGGGACTGGCTGGGCCACATCGATGCTTATTCCTGGAGTCAGGGAGGACCCCCACCCCCACCTGACACCACAGGGAAGAGCGGGGGAGGAATGGCTTCTCCAGGGGGCGGGCTAGAGGACGGGCTATGGGAGGAAGCATGCCTGGCGGTGGAGGGACAGCCACCGAGGTCCCCTCCAGGATTTCACATGGGCCGCTGATCTGGAGCCTGTGAGCCACCCACACAGCCCCCCGCCCCCTGAGGTCGCCCCCTTGGGGCCTTGGCAAGGTTCCCATGTTCCTCCTACAAACTTGGGTGTCCCTCCCGGGAAAGTCAAATAGGGCCCACAGAGGCCCTTGAACTCGGTCTGAGCCGCCTGGAAACGGGTCTGGAAGCAGGAACCAGAGGACCTGGTTACGGAAGGAAGGACACACACAGTGGGTACACGTGCCAGGAGGACCGGCTCCCCGCGGGGCTGGGCTGTGCCTCTGGGAGGGTGACTGACAGGCCCAGGAAGTGGGAAGGGGCCCTGGGGAGGGGCCAGAGGAGGTTTCAGCCCCGGACTCCATTGTGTCTGCCATTTGGAGCCCTGGGGCGGCATCGAGTGGCCGGGAGGAGCCGCCGGCCCCGGAGCTTATTCTCTGATCCCAGCACAGCAAGGGCCGCTCGGGGCCGTCAGCCTGACATCTTCCATTAACACTGCAATACATTTTTAATACAGTCCATTTTTCCTTAATTTCAAATCATATTGGGTCTTGTAGACTCTTCCTCCCTTACTGAGTTGTGCACCGTGAAGCAGTTAGAATGCTGTTCCGAGGAGCACGCCGGCCTCGTTAATGCCTTCAGAGACCCTCCCTGGGAACTCAGCCCTGATGGTCGGTGCAGAGGGTCAGAGCTGTGTAGGGGGCTCCTCCTACACCGCCATCCTCACGGACCCGCTCATCAGCAGCTCCCGGGAGCTATAGAGACGCAGACTCTCGGCCGGGGCTCTGCAGACGACTGGCTCACAGGTTACATTTGGAGAAGTTCTGCTTTTAGACACCAACATCTGCCACTGAGTCTTGGGATTGAAGCACCTCCCACCTCCACCCCTCCCCATGGGTCCCTGTCCCCTCCGAAGTGAAGTCTGCAGACTCCCTCACTGAGGACCACAGCCTAGCCACCACCCTGTCCCATCTGTCTGTCTCAGTCAAGTCACGCTTTGGGAGAACTCTGCATGCTTCGTGCCTTCTGACACTCATTGCCTCTCCCCAGGACCCTCCAGGTGTCCCAGTAAACAGCTCAACAACACTTTACATCCTCCCCACATGTCACATTGAGCTCAAAACCCCTTTGTCCCACCATGGCCTGTGCCCATGACCATATACACAAAGGTGGGATCACATCATATTCAGCCCAGAATCCCCACTCCTGTCCGTGCCTGGTACACAGCAGGCATCCAGGGGACACCTCCATCCAGAGGAGCCCCTAACCTGATGGTGAGATGCAGCCCTCGTGCTGGAAACGGCTGTGTCCTAAAGAAAGGGCACAGCCTCTGCCTTCTGCAGCCCATAATCTAGTTAGAGAGAAACAACTTTATGCATGAAAGTGACTTGAGAACATTGACTGAGAACCATGCGGGCCAGTGCAAATGAATGCAGTGCACCCAAGGTTGAAATTAGGGAAAAAAATGCGTTAACCTGGTGGCTTAAATTAAATCACAGCCACAGCTCTTTTCAAATTAAGTCCCTCATTCATATTGTTCCTCGTCGCATTGGAGGAACCGCTGCTGCTGATGGGGCCTCCTCTTCCCTCCCCATGAATCAGGATGTGGCCCACAAATGCAAGGACACCCTGTCTGTATCCTCAGGAGACGCTGTGGACCCTGCAGAGAGCCAACACCTCAGAACTGGTGCCTTTCCTTTCAGTTCAGAGTTTTCCATGCACCAGTTACCAAAATCAGAACAATCAGATACACAGAATGGTCATGTGGGATATTCATGGTCCTTTCTCAACATGAAATCCTTGTTTTCCAGAATTTCAATGACCCAGACATCTGCAAAAATGAGTCCCTTAATCATTAGCAAGGCACGAAGGTCTTTCTGCATACTTGACACTCATCTCTGTCTCCCCTATCCTTATTGGGGGCCCAAGTGTTCTGTCCTTGACGTGGCAAGAAAAGGCCTTCCCTGCCCACCTGCCCAGGCTCATCCCAGCCACTGCCCCTGAATCCTTCCCCACCTACAGCACCAGCTCTTTGCAGTGGCTCATACTCACGCAATACTGGGAACCCATGCTTTTCCCCCTTTACCTGGATAATTCTTCCCATGTCCATGACTTAGCTCAGGTATCATGAGTTTCAGAATGTTGTTTGCTTCCGTGTGCTCTAATTACATTTCTATATGCATTTCTAATCAGAAGGAGAACCTCTCAAAGACAGGTTCCCATCTGCCATGCTCTGTTATCAGAACATGAAAAGAAGCTGAGTTAATGTATTCATGAGTCTATGGGTCTGATTTTCTTGTTGTCTGGTCCTTTCTGGAGGTGTTCAAAGAGGCTCTGTGGTCACGTACTTGAATAGTGGAATCTGCAGTCGTGGTTCAAATCCGAAGTTGGCCGCTTGCTGTCTCTGTGACCTGGCTTACTCGGAGAGCCTCTCTGTGCTCAGTTGCTTATTACTAGAAAAGAACAAAGAACCATGCCATCCCATAGGCCATTGTGAAGACTGGATGAGATGATGTATAGAAAATGCTCTGCACAGAGATGGACAGGTGCTTGCTTTTTTTTTTTAACATATAAGTATTATTTGTTTTAGGGGTACAGGTCTGTGATTCATAAGTCTCCCAAGAGCTTGCTTTTTGAAGAATGCTGATTAAGGGCCGCTAGCATCCTGGAGCTGGCCATACAGATGGGAACTATGACTGCACCATGCCACTACTACTATTATTTGTGTTACTACTATTACTACTACTCTTGGTAGTACTAGTACAGGTGCTCCCAGGATAGAGTGGTATGAACTGATAGGCCTCCAGAGAAAAGAAGATGGGGGTTTAATGGTTTCATGTCCTGAGCCTACAACATCAGTATCAAAAAATGATGGAGAAAACTTGGTCATGAGATTCAAAGTACAGAGGAAGAACCAAGATTCCATATGGTGGTCTGGA
>RCUC01126695.1:0-80510 GCA_003697995.1 Taxidea taxus jeffersonii | reverse complement strand
CTTCTTAACAGCAGTTATGAATTGCACTGAAGTAAGTTCTTCTCATGTTTTCTGAGTAGTGGTTCAGAAGAAAGAAGGAAAATAATGAAAGCAACCTAGATATTTTGAGGTGGTCATCTTTTTTGCAAGCAATCATAGATTTTGTTTATCAGATTTAACAAAAATAAGAAATAGCACCATTACTTGACATGTAGACATTGTTTTGAATCTACTAATGTGAGATTTATTTCAAATAGGTTAAACTTATGCATGAATTCAACATAATTTTTTTCAGAAATAGATAAAATCTGAATATTTTGAAATGGAAATTTTATGATCATTAATAGTTTGTGTCTACATTTGTATCTGTTCTCAGGTGTTGAAAGTAATAATACCAAGGAAACATGGGAGGAAAAATAGCCCTATTGATTTGTTGCAGTGCTATCCTCTTTTAATAAGAATAATCATGATAAGAATTTTAAGTCTTTGAAGTTATGAATGGTTTCTAGAAAATACCATGACCGTGCTAATTGCGTGTGTTCATGAAGACTCAAATTCTGACCATAGTGCTCTATTTCTTTTTAAAGTTTTTATTTAAATTCCAGTTGCACATACAGTGCAATATTAGCTTCAGAAGTGAACTTAGTGATTCAACACTTACATTTAACACCTGGTGTTCAAAGACTCACATTCTGACCATAGCACTCTATTTTTTTTTAAATTTCACGAAACTCTATTATCAGTAGATTCTCTCCATTATAAACTCAGGGTTTACTATGTAGTAGGAAGGGCACTATTCATTCCACATACATTTGCTGAGCATTTTATCATATTGCAGGAATTTGGAAAGCACTAGAAATTCTTCTGGGATCAAGGCCAAGATCATCATGGTCTTTACCATCATCTTCTTTATATCTGGTAGAGGACATACACACACAAGTTTCCAGGCAATTAAATATTGTGTGATAGAGTGTCATAGTGGAACTACATGTTACTCTGGCAGCATTATCAGGGAGAGAGGGAAAGAACTCAACAGGACATCAAGGGGATTAGGAAGACTGTCTGAAAGAAATATTCAGGTTGAGACCTAAAGGGAGAGTAGAAATGAGCCAAGTGCAAAGATAAGCAGATGAGGAAGAATATAGTATTGGGGTGGCAGTGGGTGGGGGAGGATGAGAAGGGAAGGAAATTTTACAGGAATGAGGTGGAGATGGCTGGAGAATGGAGAAATGAAGGGTTTGAGATCACATTAAAGAACGTGCATTTCATCTTGAGGACAACATGAGACTCTGAATTAAAGATGTCCTTAATCATGGGAGACATTGAATTAAAGATGTCTATATATATATGTGTGTGTGTATATATATATACGCACACACATATACATATACATACACACACATATTAGTCACTTCTGCTGCCATGAAGGGATCATAACACAGAAGAAAAATGGAGTGGCCAGTCAAAAGGTGGCCCAGTAGGCTAGGTCAGGATAACAGCAACCTGAACTAAGAGATATCAGTGGATATGGATGGAAACATGTTCAAAACATTTCTCGGACTTGGCTGATGTGAAGTGTAGGTGGGAGGAACATCAAATATGGCACATGGTTTTCTGTTTGAGCACTGGGTATTTGAGAAAGAAAAAATAAGAGCTGGAGAAGGCTTAGGAGAAGATTTCTTCATTAACTCATATTTATTTAGTGCTTACTATCTGCCACTTACTACTGGACTAAGTGCTAGGAATATAGCATTAAAACAAACAAAAAAAAACCCACACAAAATTTTCTGTCCTCAAAGAGGTTCACCATATTAAATGAGTTGAATGTTAAGGAGAAAAAAAAAAAAGGTAGGAAAGAAAGATGGGAAATGTGAACGGTTAATAGGAAGGAGGCATCACAATTTTGCTTAGGATAGCCAAGGAAAGCTGCACTGACAGTGAAATTTGGGTAAAGAAGGTGAGGGAGATAGCCATGGGGATGGTAGGGAATGGCATCCAGAGAGGGGCCAGCAAGAAGAAGGCTCTGACAAATACTTCTGAAGGTAGTCAGATTTATCTCTATGTTTATATTAAAATTTGTATCCTATATAAAAATTAGTTTCCAATACCAAGTTTATTAAAATATATTTGTATATTATCTTCTAAATTCTATATTGTATTGCTTTGAACATTAGGTCTATAATTTACCAGATTTGATTTTTATGTATGGTGTAAGGAGGAATTACTTTTACCTTCTTCTGTATATTTATAATTCATGTGCTCTGTATATAATTATATTTCACAATTATAAAATATTTTATAACTTTTATAGCTTTAACAAATGTTTGAGACAATTGTAGGGTCACATGAAGTTGTAAGGAATGATACGGATCGATGTACCCTTTGCCCAATTTGCATTTCCTCTCCCCACTCCATAACACTGTGTAAAAATATAGTACAAGATCACAACTAGGAAATTGGTATTAATACAATGCATTGATCTTATTTAGATTTCCCCAATTTTACATGTACTTTTGTGTGTATACAATTAGTTCTATGCAATTTTATCACGTGTGTAGATATAAATAGCTCCACAGTAAATATGTAGGACAGTTCTGTGACATTGAAGAACCCTTCTGCTTCCTTTTTATAACCACACTGGCTTCCCTCCTGCCATCTCTCCCATTCTAACCTCTTGTAATCACTAATCTGTTCTTCATCTTTATAATTTTGACATTTGAGAATGTTATGTAAATGGAATTATACAGTATATAACCTTTGGGGATTGGCATTTGTCATTCAATGGAATTCCCTTGAGATTTATCCAAGTGGTTGCTTTTCTCAATAATTTGCTACTTTATTATTTCTGAGTAATATTCTGTGGTATGGATATACCGCCATTCATTTAACCATTCATCCCATGAAGAAAGCTGCTGTGAACAGGAATACACCAATTCTTGTATGAACCTAAGTTTTTATTTCTCTGAAATTAAGGCTCAATGAACCAATTGCTGGTCTCCTGTATAGTTTTATAAAAATAAATTTAAAAAAACTTGCCAAACTGTACCATTTTATGTTCCTACCAGCAATGTATGAGTGGTCCATTTTCTCTGCATTCTTGCCAGTATTTGGTATTGCCACTATAACTTATTTAACCATTCTGTAGGAGTATAGTAAATATCTCACTGTCATTTAATTTGTAATTCCCTAATGGCTAGCGATGTTGTACAACTTTTCATGTGTTTATTTTCCATCTGTATGTAAGAGTTTTTAAAAATTTTGAGGTGAAGTGTTGCCTAGCATGTTTTAGGACTGTCAGTGTGGCAGGGTAATGAAGGATAAAGTAATAGGAAATGAAGTCAGAGACATACTGTGCCTTTTATTCTAAGAGGTGATGAATGACATAAGATGAACTATCTTTTTCACTGGACTGTTCTATGTTGAGCATAACCAAAGAGAGGTAGAGCATAAAGACGGAGACCACTTATGAAGCTATTACATTTAGCCAGTTGAATAACAGCGGTGAATTAGATGGAAAGAATAGCAGGGGAAGTAGTGAGTGTGGTCAAATTCAGTATATATTTCAAAAGTAGAGTCAAATGAATTTCCTGATAGATTTAAAAAGGGTGTAAAAAGGACTCAGGGATGACTCTAACTTTTTGGAGATTATTATGGGATATCCAAGTGGCCATTGGTATGTAACCAGTGGAATATTTCAACAGCTCTTCGAAGAATTGAATATATTTCACCCAGTTGGCTATTGCATTCCCTTTGCTGTATTTCCATGAGGGATTACTCTACTGGTTCTCTCTACTTTATTGAATTAATACTCTTGTGATATTTCCTCACTGGTTCCCTCTCTGAAACCCACCCTACTGTGCCCATATCTGTCCTAGACCCTCTTACTTTCTCTTCCTAAGTGAACTTCTATATGATCTTGATTAGGTAACTTCTATATGATCTTGGCTTCTAAATATATAGCTCCAAGCTATAAGGTCAAAATCCCGAGTTAAAAAATATGCAACTGCCTACCTAACACGGCATTTCAGTGTCTGAGAGGCACTTTACATTTAGCAGACCTGAAATCAGCCCCATCTTGGCCCTACCCTTTCTCCCCCTGACTTTCTCCAATGGCAGTGCCATCCTGTTGTTCAAGATTGAAACCTGGAAGATTCCTTATCTCTCATCCCTTTATCTAAGCCAGTCTTGTATATTTGAACTCCAGCCATATTTCACATTCATCCATTTATCCCCATCTCATTTGCTACCAGTCTCATTTAAGATCTTATCTTTTGCCTTAATTCATCGTAGCCAGGTAACTGATCTCCCTTCCTTCCACTCTTGCCCAACTTAAATCAAAATTATTCATTAAAATATATATCCTACAATCATAAATAAATAAGGCATAGCAAGTGTTTTTGCTTATAGTAGGATCTAGCTAAGTGCTGACTGATAAATGTAAATGGAATGCTAGAGTTATAAAGACATCATCTTGCAAACAGCACTGTAAACATTGGTATAAGCAGGAATTATCAATTTAGGCTAAGTTTAGAGGGGGTGGATTCTGATGAAGAGCTGGATATTTTCATGGTCTTAAAATATATATGCACTTTTTTTTTAGTAGCAAGGAAAAGGCTAGTGACTATAAGGATAGAGAAATCAGGCAGCCTTGACTGGGGAAAATAGATATTGCGTGTCTCTGATAATCTATGGACACAACATAGATTTGCAGTATTCCATTCAGGAATGCATAAACTTGGAACTAATCATGAATCAGATAACTCAAAAGTGAGAAATGTTCTACTAAAAAGTGGGACTGTGTCCTTCAAAAATTTCAGTGTCACAGAGGACTAAAAGAGCAGAGGAACTTAGAACAAAGGAGACTGAAAGATTTAAAAACTAATACATTATGCCTATATTGGCATGAAGAAATGCTGTAAAGGATATTAGTAGCTAAATTCATAAAACTAAAGTAGCAACAATAGATTAGGAAAAATGTTATGTATGAATGTTAAATTTACTAAAATGAATGACTGTCTTGTGATTATGTAAAACAAAATCCTTAATTTTAGGAAATACTCAATAAAATATTTAGAAATAAAAGACCATCATTTATGTAACTTACTCTCAAGTGATATAGAAAATGTAACATGCATAAAGAGAGAGCAAATGACAAAGGGGGGGGAACATATTAACAATATTTGATTGCAAGTAGAAGAATATTTAAAATGTTCTTGCAGTTCTGTATATTTGAAATATTTTCCAAATGAAAAGTTACATATAATATGCACATACATACACACATACAAATCTAATCATTTCAGAAAACTGGTAGAACTGGGTGCCTGGGTGGCTCAGTTGGCTAAGCAACTGCCTTCAGCTCAGGTCATGATCCTGGAGTCCCAGAATCGAGTCTCACATTGGGCTCCCTGCTCAGTGGGGAGTCTGCTTCTCCCTCTGACCCTCTCCCCTCTCATTCTCTCTCTCTCAAATAAATAAATAAAATCTTAAAAAAAAAAAACAAGAAAACTTGTAGAACCTAATAAAAGTGAACATATGCATGAATTATTACCCCAAATCCACTATTAGGTATAGTCCCATGAAATAGATGTATATATTCACCAAAAGACATGTACTAGATTGTTTATAGGAGTATTATTAATAATTTCCCCAAACTGGGAACCCCTCAAATGCCCATTATCAGTTGAATGGATAAATAAATTGTGGAATCTTCACAAATAAAACTGTTTTTCAAAAAAATACCAGGAGAGGGGCACCTGGGTGGCTCAGTGGTTAAGCCTCTGCTTTCGGCTCAGGTCATGGTCTAAGGGTTCTGGGGTCTACTTGTGATCTCTGTCTGTCAAGTAAATAAATAAAATCTTAAAAAAATAATTAAAAAAAACACCAGGAGACCTAATGACAAGAGAGAAGTTAATAGACTTAAGGTAGAGTGAAAGAAGCCAGACACAAAACAACACATACTGTACGATTACATTCATATAAAGTATAAAGCAGATTAAATAAATATGTTAGAAATCAGGATTGTGGTTACTTTGGGTAGGGGACAGGTAGTATCTGGAAGAGGACATAGGGGAGATCTGAGATAGAAACAAAATTTTATCTCTAGGCCTAGATGCTGGTTACTTGGATGTGCTCAATTTATAAAATTCCAGAAAGCTCTACACTCATTGTGTCTGTAATTTTCTCTAGTTGTACTATACTTTAAACAAAAAAAAAAGTATTTTGGGACACCTGGATGGCTCAGTCAGTTAACTGTCTGCCTTTGGCTCAGGTCATGATCCCAGGGTCCTGGGACTGAGTCCTGCATCAGGCTCCTTGCTCAACAGGAAAGCCTGCTTCTTCCTCTGCCTACCATTCCCCCTGCTTGTGCTTGTGTGCGCTCTCTCTCTCTCTAGCAAATAAATAAATACAATATTTAAAGAAAAAATAAATAAAAAGTATTTTTTAAAATTAATGTGTATCAGTCTTGCTAAAAATGCTCCAGTGGTTTCTCATTGCCTTTGAAATAAATCTAAACTCTAGGTTATGGACTACAAAGACCTTTATGGCTCCAGTGTACTTCAACTGCCCATCATACCCTAATTTTAATATTCAGACTCATTGATCTTGTTCCTGAAACATGTCAACTTCTTTCCTGCCTCATTTGTACTTGCTGGAACCCTCTTCAACAGGCATTTTTGCCTGATTTCATCTCTTATCAGCGTAAAGGCTGCTTTCTCAAGACAAATCATCCTTTTCCTGGTAATTTGATCACACTAGTTTCTTAGTCCCTTTTTAGCCTTAATAACCTTAGAAATTGCTTTTTAAAATTTGTTTGCTTATTTGTTTGTTGTCTATATTCACCACCAAAATGTCAGCTCTTGTTCCTTGCTCATAATTTTGTTCTTAGCATGTAGCAGTTTGCTTAACAATGTAGTGGACACTCATTAAATAATTTTTGAATGAATTAATAGGTGTTTACTGAGCTCAGGAGAACCATGTGGAATAAAGTTACAGACTTTTGTAATCATTAACAAATAAGAGTTAAAATTTTGGAGCTGTAGCAAAGTATGTAGAGTGAGACATAAAGAGGCATTGCTTAGATCCATTGGAGCAGCAAAATGTAAGGAGCATCATAAAATACATGATGGAAGACACCATAAAATATGTGGACAGGGAGAGGCAGCAGAAGGAATTTAGAAGCCAGGATATGCAGAAAACAAAACAAAAAACAACAAAGAGCGACTGAATAAAACCAAACCAAATAAAATAAGCAGACAAACCAAGAAAAGAATTGTGGTATCGTGGCAGCCAAGAACAATGGAAAATGCTGTCAGTTATTTGAAATGAGGGACTACCTGGTAGCCTTGCTGAGAATAGGTCCCTGGAGCAGACAGGTTACAGAGGGTTGAGGAGTGAATGAGGGATAAGGACTAGGGAGAGAAAAAAAAAAGTCCTCTCTTTCAAAACAGTCTGTTGTGAATAGAAATTCAATGGTTTGGTAATTAGAAAACTTGGATATGAGAGAATTTTGTTTTGTTTTGCTTTGTTTTAAGAGGGGAGAGACTTAGCAAATTCAAATGCTGATTAGAGATCGTAATTGTTCATATGGAAGCAGAAAGGCAAGGAAAGGAGACCAAAGAGGAAATATTAGCCTTAAATGGAAAGGCAAGAGTGGAGGTTGGAAATGGGAAGAATAGAAGGTGTGAAATAAAACTGCCTGAGTATAGATGTCTCTGAACCTGACGCTAAGTATAGCCATTTCAGCACTGGTAAGCAGGGAACAAGAAAATGAGGGTATGAACTCCAGGAGACGCTCCGGGACTTGGACAGCCTTGAGATACTTGTGTGCCACAAATTTTCTCTCCAAATAGACACATTTGAGTGATTTTTTTTTTTTTAACTACGGTCCTTTTGGGAAACTGTGTCAGTAAATTTTAAAGACAAAATTTTAACAATGGAGTATGGAGAAAGAAGAGGAGAAAGGCAGGGGTGTATATCATAAGAAAACCATTGAAGTACTATGGTGTATGCTTGGCACCAGTA
Source organism: Taxidea taxus jeffersonii (assembly GCA_003697995.1). Taxonomy (NCBI): domain Eukaryota; kingdom Metazoa; phylum Chordata; class Mammalia; order Carnivora; family Mustelidae; genus Taxidea; species Taxidea taxus. The sequence goes on along the minus strand of RCUC01126695.1, from coordinate 72,506 downwards.
ATGTTATAAGAGAAATATCTACAATTAACCTGAGCTATTTTGTACTTAATGCCTTATTTTTGTTTGTTTGTTTATTTGGTACTTACCATGTATCTAGCCTTAGACAGAATATCATGGGCCTGACTGTAATGTAATTGTTAAAGAATTGGTCTGTATTATTTAAATATGCCTTAGAATGTCTTAGAATAACAATTATTACAAATGAGACTTACTAAAAATTTTAAAACCATAACATCATAAAATATTTCAGCATAAGTAGTGTAATTTCATTTAAAAAATACTTTATATTTGAGGCACTTGGGTGGTGCATTCGATTAAGCCTCTGTCTCTTGGTTTCAGCTCAGGTTGTGATCTCAGGGTGATGATCTTAGGGTCATGAGATTGAGCCCCATGTTGGGTTCTGTGTGCAGTGCAGAGTCTGCTTAAGAATCTCTCTCCCTCTCTGGCTGTTCATCCCCCCTCCCAAAAAAAAATCTCTCTCTCTCAAAAATAAATAAATCTCTTAAAAAACACTTTAATATAAATACTACTTATGACTCCATTGTGGCAGTGCTGCTAACTTTCATTTTCTACATATTTTTAAGTGTTCTTTAAATTTGTACAAAAATTAGGGCTCCTGGGTGGCCCAGTTGGTTAAGCGACTGTCTTCAGCTCAGGTCATGATCCTGGAGTCCCAGGATCAAGTTCCGCATTGGACTCCCAGTTCCACGGGGAGTCTACTTCTCCCTTTGACCCTCTCCCGTCTTGTCCTCTCTCTCATTGTCTCCCTCTCAAATAAATAAATAAGATCTTTTAAAAAAATTCTACAAAAATTAATATAGCTGTAAAATAAAAATGTTAGCACATATTCATAATTATTACCTAAAGAAAAGCATCTTGAGGTGGACTTATGTGGGTCAAAGGGCGTGCATTTGTTTGCAACACATTACTGAATCTCCTTACAAATATGGTACATGTTTAGGATAATGCTAGCAAAACAAATACTTATTATGAAGAAAACACATGTGATTCTTAAAAAGAAGACTTTCAGAGATCATAGCAAAAAAAAAAAACAAAACAAAACAGGACAAAGGCAATCAGTTAAAAGATCCTCAGGATTTTCTTTTGTCCCTTCTTAGTGGCAGGAGTTGCTTCCAGGCAGAACTCTCAACTAATGAGAAACAGAAGATTTATATCAATAAACCAGCTCTCTTGCTCATTGGTGGGGCAAACCTGAGGTTACATTTAACATGGACTCTATGTTTAACCTGCTCTCCATCATCCATTGGTGGACTACTAGTTAACAAGCCTTTTATTGGGTTTCCTCCTTTCCCTGCCTCATCTTCCTGCTCCATTATCATGCTTCCTGGGTTTACCTCTAGAGTTTACTCACACCCAAATCTTACCTCAGGGGCTGTTTTTGGGAAACCCAATATAAGACATCTGGGGGGATTGCATTAGAAAATATGAATTATGATTTTAATTTATCTTTTCTATTTCTAGCTATGGAAGTCAAAATACACATATAAGAACATTTAACACTTAACTGAGCAACCACTATAGTCCTAGCACTGTGCTTAACATATATTACATAGACTAATTTATTTAAATCTCATAGGATATGCTACATGCGATACAGGATTTATGAACAGACAAATCGCTCATCTATGCAACTAATAAAGAGTCCCTTCTGTGCACAAGGCATCCTACTCCATGATAAGAGACCCTGCCCTCATGAAGCTATAGAATAGTGGGACAGATAATATCAAACCGTAAAGTAAAGTAAACCGTAACTTCGTATAGTTATTTAATTGCAAGAGAGTAGTTATAAAGGAAAAAGGCATAGTGACATGAGGCAGAAATTTAAGAGGGGACTTAATGTCATTTTGTAGAGGTCATTTTCCTAAGTGGCGTTTAATCTGAGAAGAAAATGATGGATAAGAATTTATCAGTTGAGGGGCGCCTGGGTGGCTCAGTGAGTTAGGCCTCTGCCTTCGACTCAGGTCATGATCTCAGGGTCCTGGGATCGAGTCCCATATCGGGCTCTCTGGTTGGCAGGGAGCCTGCTTTCTCCTCCTCCTCTCTCTCTGCCTACTTGTGATCTCTGTCTGTCAAATAAATAAATAAAATATATTTTTAAAAAAACAAAGAAAAATAGAATTTATCAGTTGAGAAGAGGAGGAGACATTTCTAAGCAAAGGTGATAACATGCAAATCTCTGAGAAGGAGGAGCTTAGCCCTTCTGAGAAACTAGAAACTAGCCCATGAGTAGACTGTGTTGCAGGTAGACTGGCAAGCAAAGAGAAAGGTACCTCTTCAGGGAGCTGGAGATTTGGGAAGTTGCCAGATCATGCAGGGCCTTGCTGGCAATGAAGAATGCTGGATTTAACACCAATCAGAATCCAGAGCCATCAAAGGATTTTAAGCAGCATGCTGGTTTTTTCCTGCTGTTTTTGATCCATTTCAGTTATAGACTAACCTCATTGGCTACCTCAGGTAAGAAAGGCTTCTGGTCTTCTAACAGAGGCTGTAAACTGACTACTGGAGAACCAGATATGTACTACAGACCTGTCTGGTTCCCAGTGTAATGGCCCAGTCTAAAAAGTTTAAAGTTGTGGGTAGCTCACATCCGGATTTCTAGGATTTCTGGTAAAGGAAACAATCAGGCACAGCTAGGTGGGCATTTTCTATGACATCAATCTGTAGAGATATGAAAGGGAGTCATGTTTAACTGGTACACCCATTTTCCAGATTTCACAGAGTATCCTATTCATCCTATTTATCAGTATCATGGAGCTATTGATAGAAAGCTAGTGATTGATGTTGGTGACTGGCCTTCATAGGTAGTTGAGTTTACAAAGCCTGCATTATAACATCTGATAGTGCAGAATCCTGTGTCAGAGTAAACTAACTTCTGAACTAGTTTATGTATTTATTATTATGAGTTTGTTATTATTTATTATAGATTTTTATAGATTTATTTATTATAACAGGCTTTCCTGAGAGAATAGTTGTGAGCACTTGAAAACACAGGGATTCAGATGTTTCTGGGTTCTGTGGCTCACCAGACCAGTGCCATCCCCCACTACTTGTATTCGAAGCCTAGCACTTTGTTCCTATCTAGTTTTTTGACACTCCCCTCTATATCAAATGTTTCATGCCTTCCAAGCCTGTAACCTTGCTTTTCCCTTTACTCTAAAGCCCTTTGGCACATTTTCCTGATTATCCCTCCAGATCTAGTTGAAATGTCACCTATTCCTGGCAAAGTTACTATTCACACTCCTGTCCTTTTCAGATTCCTGTGGGCTCCTGTAGTATTTGAGAACTTCTTCCATCACAAAACTTAATATAGCACATCAAAATTAATTATTTCTTGTGCTGCCAGACTGTGAGCTCCACAAGGCAGTGGTTGTGTTTGCAGAGCAGAGAAAGTAAATGAATGAATGGTTAAAGAGCTTGTTTTCAAAGATGCTTTACATTTTTTCCATAATTTGGAAGTTACGATGGTAGGGCTGTTGTGGCTACTTTGGAAAGGACTCTGATAGAAGAAGGAAGAGAGACTCGAATAGACTATCCTTATTAGAAGGAGATGACAAGGGAGATGAGAGGAAATATGTATTGAAATCCTGAGAGGGTCTGGAGGGATGAGGACAAACATGAGAAATTAGAGCAGCTCAACCAGGTGGGTCAACAGGGCATAGTCGCATGCAGAGGTGTCTGTTCACACAGTTGACCCAAAGCAGATCCAGCAGAACTTGGAAGCTGCAATAAGAGTGAGCTTGGAAAATTGATATGTAGATGATGTATAGGAGGAGGGAGAAGAGAAGCAAGACAAGAAACTAGGACCACAGATCTTACCAGCAATATTCTGAGGTCTGGAAGCATATGCTGAAAAAGCAGGCTATGTGAGGGATCCAGGAATGCAGACTAATGCAGTATAGACACCTGACAGTTGATATGGAGCAGAGATTAGGAGATGTGATTCAGATGGTGACTTAAGGCTTTGAGGTAGATTCTAAGTTCCTGAATTGGGGGACTGAATTACTGAAAAGTACCTTTAGTTCTATGAAAATGTGACGTAGTAAGAAAGTCGTGTTAACAACAGAGTTGGGGAAGAGCAAAATGATGTTTAAAGGTCTATTTTAAGAAAAAAGTTACAGATTTTCTGATTTTAAAACCATTGAAACAAATAGTAGAATCCAATATGTTTTTCTTTCTTCTGGGTGTTTTTAGGCTCAAATGAGATAATTATAATATTCCATGTGTATTATTCTATAATATTTACAAAATATGTTGGCTATATTTATTATCATTATCACTGCCTTATATAACTTGAGCATTTAATGGTACCACTTGGGTTGTTTTGTATCCTGTTAACAATAAATACAAACCACAGTACATACTCACACACGCCCACACACATATTTTTCTAATCCCACTTAGTTTTTCTTATGCTACTTTTTAGCTTGTGCTACTTTGCATCATGTTCTATACCTTTACAACACTCTGGAAGTCCTTTCTGAAACAAAGTAGTGGCACAAATATACAAATGCCATTTAACATTATGAGGTTTATCTTTTGGAAGATTTTGATTATTTTAGCTATCATCTATAGATTTACAAAGAAAATAATGGCAACCTTTAAAAGGTTTATGAAAAATTCCTTTTCCAGTTAAACTTCATTCCTTATCTGAGGATACCAAGTATTGTAATAATCACTTCAGAGGTTTAAAATATTAGGAAATGTTAACAGGCCCCAAATATATAAATATACATGTGCACATGAGCTTTTGAACATGTTAAAAATATGCTCAAAAATTCCATGCTTGCAAATGATTTCACCACATATTTCTTTGGTCTGGTTGTTCTACTTCATTATGCTAAGCAAAGACGATCCTTGTTCTTTATCTCAGTTATAGGGCACAAGGAAGAGAAAGCAAGGAAACATCCTTTGAAACTTTCACCTCCAGTAAAATTCCAGTATATTTCCTTCTAGGGCATTATGGACTTAGTTGCTCGTCTAAGCAAGAGCTATACATAATTTTAAATTATCCTTATTTCAAAGAGTTAATAGCCTCTGATAAGCCATGCAAAACAAATCGATAAGACATATCTGAATGAACCAAAATACCGACTATCTAGTTAGGCTTGGAATCTAGACCAAACTGTCAAATCTAGAATTTAAAAAACAAGTTGGAGGGGGGAGGGCTTGCAAGTTGCAGTGATATTTAGGATATGTAAACTAGATTAAGAAATCAAATAACTTATGATCCTTAGTAAACCTGAAAATTGAAAAACATTAACATCTTCCTTGGCACAACATGGTTTTCAAATCTATATGACATCGCTTGGCTCCATTTATAGTCAGCATAATTTTGGCTTCTATTCTTATATGGATAACAGCCAAACTCATCTGTCTTCTATGTCCAATCCTAGCATCTTTGTTTAGTTCCTCAACTGAGATTCTGTTTTAAATAGCCTGAAACATTACTGTAAAGAAAAGATTTTCCTGAGCAATTTGAAATATCTTTGTCAGATCATGTAGTTATCATCTGAAGCTTTGTTTTCAATTCAGTGGTTTGAAGAGTGTAGCTTTCTTTCTATAACTTGCTTAGAGATTTCCATGCCTCCTTTAGCCAGAAATTGCTTTGATTAATATAATTCTCTTTCAGCTATGATTTCTTTTGCTATTCACTGCCCTCTTTGATGAGTGAAAATGTAGGTGCTAGATTTCTCAGGAGGGCTGAGTTTGAGGGCAATGTGTACATTCCTATCTTTACTGTCACAAATTGCTTCTAAAACTTTAGTTTTTATATTGTTATAAAAGCCTGGAAGATTATTTTTCAGGACTTAGGCCTGTTTGCTGACAGATCGATTCTTTATCCTTCTGACCCCTGCAGGCTGATTTTCCTGGCTTACATGCTAGCTGACTTCCAGTTTATGCTGGTTGTGGAGGTGAAGATGAGAGAAGGAGGGAAGGATAAGGGAGACAGCTAGAATATCCTCTCCTTAAGCATTTCCAGTGGTAGCAGCTTGTCTCTTCTGTGACTCCAGCTGCCACCATCAAGCCCACCATGGTTCTGTCATCCAACCTGAGAGGCACCCAGATCCTGGGTGCAGTCTTCCAGTTTCTTTTCTTTGATTCCCCAGTCTAGGGATGTCAGTGAATTCCTGATGGTGTTAATTTGTAAATTACTCTATCCCTATTGTTACCAGTTGTTCTCAGTTATTCCATCACCTTTGCAGTTGATTCCCTGCATTAAGTTTGCTTTCTTGTAAAGTATTGAAGTGGATTATGTTTTGCTGGCTAGACCCCAGTTGAAAAAGCATCGGTTCTCAGCTAGATATAAATGGAAAGATTTTAAGTTTAACAAATTTGTCACTGGCAGTTGCAGAAGAGGTCTTATGAAGGCTATTGTATATTCTAAATAACTCTAATCATATATTTACTATAAAAATTACTGTTTGGAGTAATCCTATAAAATGTTACTAATGGGACTATAATTCAGAAGGGGGATTAATTGGACTGGATATTTAGGAATACTTGAGACACTTAAAACTTATTGGGAAAAGCAATTGAGCCCTTTGTAAGATAGTTTTATATTGTATATAAAAACTCTTTTACCTTTTCTAATCTATAAAGTCAGTTTTTTGTGTCCAGGCATTTCCTCCTGATTTTTTTCATTCTAGGAAGAGAACCTCAGTTGAACTTATATGAAACATAAATAATGATAATAACTTATAATCAAACTACAGTTAGATCTGAAAAGTAATATATGAAGAGTAAAAAAGACATGCAAAGGTTAAAAATGCCTATGGCTAATGAAATCAAATAATCATAAATAAGATAACTGGATCAAGTTCCAGAAATAAGGCTTTTTCCTTTGTAACTATGTTTTATTTTCTTAATTTGACTCTAGGCAATATTACAAACTGTCTTTGCCTTTTGAGGTATAACACAAGGTAAGTGTTAGCAAGAATTACTTTAAAATAATTTAATACCTCCACATACCTTGAAAAATTAAGTTTTTTTTTTTTTACCTTTGTATCTGTGTCTTACTCATGGAATCCTACATTAATATTCTATATGTTTTTGTCAGCCCTTATATATGATGCTTGCATGTCATTTATATATATGTGTGTGTGTGTATATATATGCACATATATACATATATATGCACATATATATGCACATGTATACACAGAATCACATTCAGAAAAATATTTCAGAAGGTATCCCTTATTTGGTCTTTCGTGTGAAAGAGATAACATTCAAACACACTAACATAACATGGGAAGGGAAAGCAAAGAAAATGGCCTCTTCCCTGTAAGACTCTGTCCTGTCCATAGACAACATATTCATGGTGTCCTGAATGGAGGAGGCAGTGGACAGAGGCAGAGGGAGTGTGGTTGAGGTATGGATGTGCGCAAATAGACTTGATCAAAATATGTTGCCATGATCTTTGTTCCCATATCTACTTGAAGCTTTGCAAACAACATGAAAATGAATTTAAATGTCTCAATTTCCAAATGATTTCCTCTATGGGAAATGGTTCTGTTGCTGTGGTCTGGGCTGAGATCTTGAGGCAAACAAGTTTCCTATGTTGTCACTGCACTCATAACTGAAGAACTGAGTAATGGACAAAGCCATTCTTAAAAGCCACCATGGTCACTTATTCCTCAGCAAACCCCAAGATGGATACAATTTAAAAAATAGAACTTTTCTTTTGATTTGGATTTATACAGTCATATTTCTGTCAAACTGACATACTGTCAACAGTAATATGACTGTTTTTCCAGATAATATGTAAACCAAAAACATTCAAAAACAAATATTTCTTTTAAAACATCTATTTTTATGATAGTAAAAGGTACCTAACTGGCAATCTGTTCTCTGTTTGAAGAACAAAATGCAGGCATCGGGATCCTCCCATCCCATCACACCACCTTCCCACTTGCAAACTCGTCCATCCACATGTTTCTTCTAGGTGTTAGGACAGTAACCCTGCTCAGATTCCAGTCAGAGTGGTGTTTCTCAAACTCTAATGTGTCTACAGATTACCTGGGGAGTTTGTGAATCAATATGTCTAAGGGATGTCCTGAAATCCTACAGTGTTAACAAGTTCCCAGATGATGCACATGTGCTGGTCTTTAGAGCACATTTTGAAGAGCAAGAAATTACATTCCTTGTCTCTCTTCCCTATAAACTATATGCTCCTTGAAGATAAGAACTGTGACTTGCTTATCTCTGGGTACACAGTCACACATAATAAACATAACATATTTTAATGGTGAATTAACACAGAAAGATTTTAATCATTCTCGGTTCCCTGGGAGAATACCGTCTTAGTGTCCTATAAATGCAGAATGGAAACTCCAAAATCAAATGTATTTATATGTATATATAACCAAAATATGCTTTTGGCTTTAAAACCATGGTGTTGGAATTCCTTTTTTTTAATTTTTAAATTTTAATTTAATTAATTTTTTTTGGTATTGGAATTCCTGTTGAGGAATCAGATCTGAATGCTTTATCCCAAAATGATAGTATCATAAAAGTACACTGCAATGAAAAGTAAATAAGTATGAAAAATCTTGTTTTAAGAGAGAAGGAAGATATGACTAGTACAATGCTGAAGCATTAATTATTTTTAGCTGTATATACCAGTATATTTTAAGAATATAGAATGGATTTCTATAGAATATAAGGAATTATAGAATTAACAAATGCACCTCAGCCAATCTGATATTTTTCCTGGTTTTGAATTTGGAATTACAGAACTGAACTAACTCTAAGCATTAGGGAAACCAGAATCTCATATGTCAGAATCTTTTTGGTGTGGGGGTGAAGTTGCTGATAGTTTCTTTCCTGAATTTTAAAAAAAAATTCCTAGATTCTTTTGAGTGTCATACAGAAGATCACATCTGGGCCAGTGCTTTATATGAAAGGTGTTTCTAGAATGTACCGTAAATTAAGGTGTCCCGGGGGACGATGAGTACACATACTTTCTCAATATTTTTCTTTTCTGCCTCTGAAAGAGAAACCCATAGAAAAACCCAATGCAAATAGAAACCAAAATGATCACAAAGAATTCTGGGAACCACAAAGCCCTGTTGCCTTTAGTATTCCATGGCTTCTCTGATTCATTCCTTTTCTCCATCTACTTTTCACTCTCTTTTCTTCCGTTTCTTCTATCTTTGCAAAAAGAAAAGGAGGGTATTGGTGCTTGAGATGACAGGGCTCTGGTCAAATAGGGGGTGGAAGAAGGATCGTAAAGACTGAGAGACTGACAACTGCTATTTTACTTGTTCTGTTAGTATCCATATGCCTGTTAGTATGAAGTTGAATTGTTTCTATGGAAAGTTGTTTTCTAAAATGCTAAGCTTTTTTGGATGTTGATGACTGAAGCGCGACAGCTCATATGTACCGCTGAACACTCTGACAGCATGACAAAATTTACTGGCTCCTGGATGTTTTATCTTAATGTACCTACTAGTGCCACATGTATTGCAGTTTTCTCACGCTAAAAAGGTTTCTCATTGTATAGGCGCGTGGACTGTTTCCACTTCATGATTTCCTCATGGGGGCTTTCTCCCCCATCGCTGAAGTAATTTATTTTCAGAATAAGTCCCAGTGCCTCTATGTGGCAGTATTTTCATCCATCCATGTGCTTAAAATGGTAAATTGCTTTCTATAAGTTATATTTATAGAATGGAATTCTGTACTGGAAATGAAAACAAAATATATCTATGCTATTATCAACTTGTGTTTTAAAAATTAGGAGCATAAAATATATGATTCATATTTGGGATATTTATAATCATAAATGTAAGAATCACTCTCCATATATGCCATAATGTTATCAGCATATTTGTTGCTCAGTATTTGATGGCAAAATGATGAAAAATGGACAAATGCCCCATTAATATCACTCACTAAAGTCTTCAACTTTTATGTCCCCAATCTAAACTTTCTAGTAAAGTGAGTAATTTCTGAGATATATAGATAATAAGATTAAATAAAGTCTCATTTAGAATTATCTTGTCATTTTTTTTTAGGATTTGGTAGCACAGCTTCTATCCAAGGATCTAGTAATTAAGCTCTCAGATATAAAACCAAAGTATTCTAAGCAGGAATGGGTTGGCTTGTATCAAGATAAACTAAAATCTCAAACACTCCATTTGCAAGATCAACTCAGAAAAATAAAAAGGCACTTAACAGCCAGGAAATCCTATCCTATAGAATCACAAAAAAGAAATGGCTATGCAGATTAAAAGATACAGGTTACTCCAATATGTCTGAATAGGTTTTATTTATAATGACACTCCTATACAGCATTCAAGAATACTTATGAGAAATTTAACATTTCATTGACTTTTCAGGAAAAAAAAAGAGCAAACAATGCTTATAGTGTAGCTATAACATAAACTTTATTTCATTCACAAATTTGAGGTAAATTATTGAAAACCAGTATGATTAACAGTGCAAACAATTTTATCTTTGCAATATTTAGGTACAAACCAATGTTACTCAGTGTTTTCTTTCTGATAGTATAGAGGACTTTTAAAAAATCTTTGTAAAAAAATATTTGATGGGTTATTATAAATTGTCATGTGGAGGCCAATTTGAGGAAGAAAAATTTCAGACCTCCCTGATCATTTGTGGCTGACCTGTTCTCTGTGCTGTAGATCTTTTTGCTACAGAATTGGTAGAGAATTAATTTTCTAAAATGAGAGGAGAAGAAAAAGGTGTATTGGTCAAAATTAAGCAAATATGACAATAAAAAATTTATAATACTATGCTGCCAAATTTGGATCTGGAACCATTCAAAAAGAGTACTTCTATAAGGAGTTACCAGGGTATTATCTTACTAGATTTCTAGATGACTTTTCCTCCATCGCTGTTGCTATGCCTATAGTCTTAAATCTAGCAACTGACTAAGAGCCCAGGCTGGAATATAACATTAGAAAAACTCAAGATTCCTCCTATGGTCAAACCCTATATATTAATATTCATTTCATAACTTCCACTGTAACTTATATGAGTATGTGTGTGTATAATGTTTAATGAGTGTGTGTATTAGATATAGGTGTGTATCAGATATATATATATATGCATATATATATATATATATAGTATATATGTTTAGTGGTATTACATTTTTAACCTATTGGCAAAGGGAAGCCTAAAAAATGACCTGAATGGGAAATCTTAACATAGCTTTAAAAAAACAGAAGAGAGAATGGGAAAGAGCCCTCTGATACTTAGTTCAACTAAATGGCTCTTCTTTCTCAATTGGAACATCCAGTGCATATTTTACTCAAAAGCATATTTTATTTTCTATATTAAACCACAAGATTCATTAGGTAAGTGTAGTTGAATAATCTGAACAGGTCCTAGAACTTTCTTTTTCTCAATTTCTCTCTTCTTCTATGAACTTACACAGCTGTTTAGTTCTTTTGTAAACAGGGAAGGCTAGGCACTCTTGCATAGATCTTTTTAGCATATGAAACATATTGACATGAATATAACATATGTGCCAAAGCAATATTATTCAGCTAACATTTCAACGAAATGTAACATAAAATTTTAAATTACATATTTCTGCCTATATTTGATTCTTGTTTACTGTATCTGATCCAGGAAAAAAGAAGGCTCTTATTATGAAAAACCATCTCTAATATATTTGCATTTTAATAGCATTAGAAAGGAATGATTATTACTATTTGTTTATCTTCCAATTGCTCTAACATCACCAAATGTCAATACAGCAGTTTGAACTGATCAAGACTTTTTGATTCAAATGGCAAGTGTCCAGGAGAAGGGCACTGACAGACACAGGTATGTCAAAACATGGAAAGCCGGTAGGATCATTTTGTTTATTGGAGCTGCAAGGTAAAAGACAGGTTTACCCTTCTATTTGACAAATATTACCTTTAAGCAAATCTGTTGCATCTTATTGCCTTAGTTTCTTCAAATAGAAGGCACAGGGTTTATTCCTTCTCAGGGAGAATGGTGTGATTATTGATTATTGGCTCTTCACAGTAAAAAATAAAATATGTAGTGTATTAAATTATATATATATATATAAATATACATATATATAAATCTTATTTTCTGAATTCCCATCAACAAAATCTTTTTAAGATTTACCACTTTTGTTCTCAGGAATAGAAGCATCTTCTAAAATATTTTAGGAATGTCTTTTGCCACTTATTCATTATATAAATATGAGATTGTCAATACCCTAATTGAAATGTAATGTTACATTTCTCTTTATAATTGCACAAAAATTAGTCCACCACAATTTAATTTTCATAACACTGTGAATAACTGCAGATCTCTTAATACCTACTTAAACAATACATCCTTTCATAACTACAATGCTCTACATAAACAAGTATCTCAGAGCAGAACATAAAAGACTCTTGCAAATTGAACAGGTTCTAGAAGTCAAAGTAGGCAGCTATTTTTTCTAAAACATTAGTATCAATTTTCAGATGTTGGGTACAAACTGAATAAGGAAGAAAAACTAGATAGGAGCATGGAGTATATGTTATGTCAACTGCATATGAAATTTCCGATTAAGATCCATGTCATTTTTATGAGCTAAAGCAAACTATGATTCATATGTATGTCCTCTGTACAATAATATTTTTACTTTTCTTACCTTACCTTACCTAAAACTTATTTTTTAAAAAGGCAACACCAAAAACATATTGCAATCTGACCCCAGCTACAAGGAGGGGTGAGGAAGTGATACTAAGTCCTTGGTTCCTGGGTAAGAGTAGGTAAATGGTCTCTCTGTACACGAGAGAACTGAAGGGGGGACACTAGGATATTAGATATTTTGCAATATGCTATAAAAGCTCCCATAGTAAAGTGCTGCTGTAATCTGATCTATCTCTTTCTTTTTTTATTAGAAAGATGAAGTACTGGCTGGCTTCCTTGCTTATATGACTATTTTTTGTGCCTGATCGTCAGAAGGTATCAGCACTGCTGACTTAAGTCATGCTGATTAGCATTTAGCTCCTGCCCTTCCTGAAGGGAGCTTGAGAAAAAAATAGGGAATTTTAGATAAGTGAAATTTATGCTGACTCTCCCCATAGTGACATTTACTTTAAAGTCTGATTTAGAGAGAGAAGGCCCATTGAGGGAAGATCTCTGACTTCTGTGATTTTAATCGTCCCTCAGGTTTTACTAGCTTTAAGGGATTTTATATGGCTTTATTTGAATACCAGTGGAGTACAAAGAAAAAGCCTGAGAAATACCTCTTCCAAGAATTTCCAGCCCTGATGGACTTGAGAAGTAAAAGTTTTTAAATGTACTAGGTTTAATTAAAAAAAAAAGAAAGAGGGAAAAACAACCTCCATTCATTCTTCTTAGCAATCATTTGAATAAAAGGAATTTTTTCCAAAAAGTTCCATGCAGATTAATTGGATAATTTTCATGAGGGAAGAATTGAAATAGCAATTCAACTTCAGCTTCAATCAGAAACTCCATGACTCTTTAGCTTGATTTTTGATGCTCCATAGGGTTTTTAGCTTGTTAAGGAGCCTCTGGTGCCATTACACAATTTTGTGCTATAAAAAAGCAGGGACCCCAATGTTTGGGCAATTCTACAGTCTGACTAGAGTTTCTGGTTTGCTTCCTGGAAGGAGCTTTGATACACCTACAGTGAAGTGGCTTTAATGAAACTGGTGGCTAAAGGGCTTCCTGTGTCTAGTTCGAACATGGAGAGGAGATGAGTTGAGATCCTTCTCACTATGCCCCAGGGAAGCATTGTTAGCATCCGGGAGAATTTGGTTTCTGGAGTTTTCGTTTGCACAGATTCCATACTGTGTTATCCATTGCCAGTGGGATAAAAAGGGAGGTTTTTGAAGAGAATTGATACCATGATTCTCATATGAACAATGCTTCATGTGATAGGCATGACCAATCTAAAGATAAGTATTTCAAAAGGAAAGAAAAAGTTAATTTTCTTCTGTAGGGCAAAAGCATAACAAAACCAGAAAGATATTAGAACTTGGATGAGTTTGTGTCATAGGTATTATTTCATAGCAATAACAATAGTAACAGCAACAAAATATCCTCATCAGTTATTAGAGACCATTTGTGAAAAACCATTCCAGATTTGTGCATTTGCAGTCCCTTATTTATCAATGACACTCTTGGTTTCACATAAACTTTTAATCTTGTCCAGTTGCTCCCCATCTGAATAAGCTAAAACACACATGTACTTGCGTGCACGCACGCACACACACACACACACACACAATCATTCATCTTCAGAAATATTTGAGTTTACACAGAAAAAAATGATTTAAAATATATGGAAGTTTTATGGTCTCACTTATTTGTGGAACATAAGGAATAACACGGAGGACATTAGGAGAAGGAAAGGAAAAGTGAATTGTGGGAAATCGGAGGGGAGACAAACCATGAGAGACTGTGGATTCTGAGAAACAAACTGAGGGTTTTGGAGGGGAGAGGGATAGGGAGTTAGGTGAGCCTGGTGGTGTATCTTAAGGAGGGCACGTATTGCATGGAGCAATGGTAGTATCCTATTTCACAGTTTCACTAAATTAATCCTTTAATTTATTCTACCAGATCCTGGCAAACCATCCTAAGTAGTTCTAGATAAATGTATAGATAATTTCTGGTGTTACAGATTTCTTTATCAGGAAGACATTTAAAAATTATTCTAATTTTTAAACATTTGATTCTAGTCTAATTTGGTTCCATTGAATGTGAACTGATTGTGATTGAATATAACTGATTCTTGTTCGGCCTTTAGCAACTAGTTGCATTAATGAATTGCCTTAGGAAGTTGTCCCTCAGTTCATCTGCAGTTATACTGAAAATTCAGTTGTCATCTTATTAATCACATAATCATAAATATGCTATCTTTCTTTCTTCTAACTTATGAACATAGACACAAGAAAAAAAATCTAGAAACTGCTCAGGGGTTTGGAAGTCTCATTTATATTCTTTAGTAATAGACATGTTTATTATATTGGTCAGGGCACATTTTTCCATCAGCACCCACATGTCTACCTCTACTCAAATGTCAGTATAATATCTGATGGTTGCCCCACTGTGATAAATAGTGAGGAGAATAGATTCAAGAGAAGTAAATACTAAATTGTCATGTGTCCTTCCAAATATGTGAAAATACACACGGTCAAATTTGACCTCGGTCAATTCTGACTCTCTAATTCAGCATGCTAGCTAGGAGGCATGCTTTCAGAGTTCACTTCTCAGAACTCCCTGCTCACTTCTAACATTTTGACTTATTCAACTCAAATAATAAGTCGAAAATCAAGAAGCAATTAAACTGAGTGCAATTAAATTCAGTATGCCAGTCTTTTATTCAGGTCAGAACAGAAATGAAAATTAGAGAAAGTGCCAACTTTGATCATTGAAAAAGATAAAGCCTAAGATTTTAACTGCTGTATAATAATTTAAACCTTAAAGTCTTATAGACATAATGTTTTGAAATATTGAATGATGCTTTTCTTTTTAGAAAAATAAAAGCTTTAAGCAAGTATTATTTCCTATTTTTCTTGTCCAGCTTCTACTATACTTTATAACCCATATCATTGGTCATCTCCCCTCAGAACTCTTCCAGATTAGTCTCACTTAACAATATTTTCAAATACCTGTCCCCATCACCTGTCCCCATCACCTATTTTTCATAATCACATCACCTATTTTTCATAATCACATACTTCCAAACTTTCTTATAATACCTTCTTAATCTATTGTTTTCAGAGAAAAAACTAATCCACTTTAATACATTTTCTTTATATCCTTCTAATATGGGGCTCTAATTTGTTGGTATAGATGGATATATCTAAACCCTTACAAATTGTAATTTAAAGCCCACCAGGGAGGAAGGAAACTTGCCTTTTAACTTCTTAAAAGCATCCAGAGATCTTGACATATTATATTCAGAGCTGTAGAAGTAAGACTAATAACTTATTTTCAGTAGTTATAATGGAGGCCAGAAAACAGTGAAGTGACATTTTTTTCCAGTGATCCAATCTAGATTCTATAAACATAGAAAATATTCTTCATAAATGAAGTCTCTACTTAGAGACAGGTTCAAAAACTGAGCAGACCCATAATAAAGAAATAACTCAGGACATTCTCCAGAAGGATAAAAACAAGGGTATGCAGGAAGAAATATAAAACATAAAGAGTGACTATGTGGGTAAATCCAAATGAATGTTGACTATCTCAGTAACACCAATGTCTTATGGGGTTTAAAATATGCTTATCTAGGGGCACCTGGGTGGCTCAGTGGGTTAAAGCCTCTGCTTTCGGCTCAGGTCGTGATCCCGGGGTCCTGGGATCGAGCCCCACATTGGGCTCTCTGCTCAGCGGGGAGCCTGCTTCCTCCTCTCTCTCTCTCTGCCTGCCTCTCTGCCTACTTGTGATCTCTCTCTCTCTCAAATAAATAAATAAGAAAAAAAAATTAAAAAAAATATGCTTATCTAACATAAGGTGTAACACCTCACTACAAAAAATTGTAAAACACTATTTATTGAAAGAAGTTAAAGAAGAATTATATAGAAGAATATGCCATCTTTACCAACCAGAAGACTGCTCTTGTTATGTCAATTGTTACTTAAGAAGACCTCAGATTCGCTGGAATCACAATCAAAATTCCAGAAGATTTTTTGTGTGGAAATTTAAAAACTGATTTTAATGTTTCTATGGAAACACTATCAAAGTAGCCCTGCAGAAGAGAATAAAACTATAGGATATACTCTACCAGATATCAAGACTTACTATAAAATTACAGTAATTAAGACTGTATTGGTATTAGGTGTTAAGCACAAGGATTCACACAAAGTGACTGCCACAGTTCTGGAGGGGAAGTATGGCTTTACAAATAAATGGTGAATTAATTGGATAACTGCATGAGAAATAGAAATTCCCTGCTTTACGCCATGTACAAAGATTAGTTCAGAGTAGATGGATCATGTAGAAATGTGGAAATTAAAACTATCTGAAAACCAAATTGGTTACAATAATTCCCTCTCAGGAAATACTTCGAATATGATGTATTTCTGCAGCGATGAAACTTTTTATAAGAAGCACTTTTATGTTTCATATGAGTTGCAATAAAAATTTTCTTAAAAGACTAAAATATTTGTAGAAATATATGACAGGAAGAGCAAAAAAAGAAGAAAAAAGATAAATGGTATTAAGATATTTTAAATGTTCTAAGACCCTTACTTTGTCTGGAAAGTAAAAGTATCAATTTATAGTAGTCTTTAATAAGTCCCATTGAATATTATAATATCTAGAATAACCATTAAAAGAGTAGTAAAAATGAATATAAGTAATAGCATGGGAGAAATTGAATAATAAACAGTACTCAGATTTTCCAAAAGAAGGCAAGAAAGGAAAAATAAAATGTACCTACAACAGTTAGGACAAATAGAAAACACATAACGGATTAGCCCAAAATATATCAGTGGAATTATTGGACCATATGGTATTCCTACTTTTAACTTTTTGAGAAATATCCACACTGTTTTCCACAGTGACTGTATCAATTTACATTCCCACCAATAGTTCATGAAGGTTCCTTTTTCTCCACATCCTTGTCAACACTTGTTAATTCTTGTCCTTTTTATTTTAGCCACTTTAACAGACATAAGGTGATATCTCAATGTGGTTTTGATTTGCATTTCCTTGATAATTAGTGATGTTGAGCATATTTCATGTATCTGTTGGCTATCCTGTATGGTTTCATTCAGATGTGGAATCTAAAAAAACAAAGCAAATCAATAGACAAACAAGAAGCAGAATCAGACTTGTAAATACAGAGAGCAAACTGGTTGTTTCCAGAGGGGTGGAGGGCCGGAGGTGGGCAAAATGGGTGAAGGTGAGTAGGAGATACAGGCTTCCAGTTATGGAATGAATAAGCCATAGAAATCAAAGGCCTATAAATATAAATAAAAGGAATATAGTCAGTGATGTTGTAATAGTGTGTATGCTGACAGATGGTAGCCTCACTTGTGGTGAGCCTAGCATGATATATAGAGAAGTTGAATTACTATGTTGTACAGCTGAAACTAACGTAACTTTGTGTCAACTATACTCAAATAACAAGTTAAAATATATATCAGTAGTTTTGGGGTACCTGGGTGGCTCAGTGGGTTAAAGCTCAGGTCATGATCCCAGGCTCCTAGGATCGAGCCCCGCATTGGGCTCTCTGCTCAGCAGGGAGCCTGCTTCTGCCTGCCTCTCTGCCTACTTGTGATCTCTGTCTGTCAAATAAATAAATAAAATCTTAAATATATATATATATCAGTAGTTTTATTAAATTTAAGTGAATTAAATACTCTAAGTAAAATATAATTTTAACAAGGTTAAAAAAACCACTTGTACACTGCTTAAGAAGACACATGTTAAATAAGTCTGTAAAAAAGTTAAAAGAGAAAGGGATAAAAAGACATACCATGAAAACATCAAAAAGTGTACAACTGGTATAATTATATTCATATCAAACAAAGTAAAGTTTATGAGAAGTAGTATTGCTATAAAGAAATTTCATAATTAAAGTGTCAATCCATAAAGATTTTTAAATTTAAAATTTCACATATTTATTCAGATAAGTCTGTTCATATAGACTTCTTGGCAAAATGGTAATAGATAATAAAATGATAAAGGTCCAGGATTTTTTCTTATGAAGTACTTGGGCAAGGCAGGTACTTTTCCTATGCAGAGTGTTTTTCTACTTTCTACTTTTCTACTTTTTTAAAGATTTTATTTATTTATTTGACAGACAGAGATCACAAGTAGGCAGAGAGGCAGGCAGAGAGAGAGGAGGGGAAGCAGGCTCCCTGCTGAGCAGAGAGCCCAATGTGGGGCTCGATCCCAAGACCCTGAGATCATGACCTGGGCTGAAGGCAGAGGCTTTAACCTACTAAGTCACCCAGGTGTCCCATTTTTCCACTTGTTGATTCAAAGCTATGTTCCCAAACATAGAGGCTGACCTCCTTCTAAGTGCCAGATGCATTTTATATGTATATGAGTTGTCTCACCATATTAATTATAAGATCTTTGAATATATATCTTATTTATAACTGTATTTTTCATACCATGTAGCAGAGTACTTACACATAATACATGTTCAAAAAATAATGGCTGATTGACTAAATAGATGGAACTTTGTGGTATCTTCTATCATATCTCCTCTCTTTCTCCTGCCATGGGGCTTGTAAAATCTCTTTTTTGTTTTGTAATAATTGTTATCAGACACAATAGGTATTATATTTTCATATTATGGATGAATAGGCTATATTGATTGGCCTTTAAAACATCTAGAAATTAGAAAGGGCTTAGTTACCTTATAGATAAACAAAATTGATTTTCAAAGCTACTTTTTGTATTTCATTGTATGTAATATCCAATACAATAATTATTGTTAATTTCTATCTGTGTTTTCTATGTTCACTAAACATAGGAATTATAATCAATTCTCAATCAGAATTTTACAGCTATTCTACATCTTTTCTATCACCAATGTGTCCCTCTCAAAAGGCCCTTTCTTAGTATATAAACTCAGGAAAATTATACCCCCAAAACAAAAACTGGGGGAATAAAATGCAAAGACAACAACAGTAAAAACTTACTTTTCAACCCCGTATTGTCCTCGGGAATTTTTCACCCACTTTGGGGGAGAAAAAAAGTCTGTATTAATTGTCTCTTTTTTACATCTTGAAGCTTTGCCAATCAGATTCTGTTTCCAACGTTAATGCCTAACTTCCTACCCAACTTCCTACACTCCTATCTTTTCCCTAACCAACCTGTTCCTTAAAACTCTCCCCTAAATTAATTCCCATTGTCCTAATGTTTCTTTAGATGCCTACTTTGTTCTATCTACTTTTTAGTTTACTAGGAAAGCTTTTTTCACTGTATCTAGTCCTTCTAAGCAGACACAGCTGAAGTGAGAGATAGAATTCTCTTCTCTTCTCACCCTTCACAGACTCTGTGACATCATCAGCCTGGCAACAGCATATATTTATTTCTAAGTGAGTGATTCCCAGGTTTCACTTAGAACCCTGCACCTCTTTCTGCCATACAAATGTTTTACTAATTAATCACCAAAATCTACTAATTCTATCCTTAAAATATGTCTTGAATTTTTATCATTTTCCCCGCAATGTTCCTACTTTAGCTCAGATCTAAAATGTCTCTCAAGTAATCTAATGTCAAAATGACTTATATTTCTGGACTTTAGTTTTGCATCTCCAAACTAACATCAGAACTTGATTTCTCAAAGTTTATTTTTAATAGGAGACTCGTATCAAGAGATATTCCTTGGAGAAAAAAAAAAAAGATGGGTCAGAAATATTTGACGCTTGCTGCATGTTAGTACCTGTTTGTGAAGAAGCATTTTAAGTATTAGCCCATGAAGGGTGGTAGGAAGTAATATATTTAAGAATCTAGTATTGAATCATATATTCTGTAGAATACACTTGGGCAGAATCTGTGCTGGAGTTGCTAATGTTGCTGCTCTTCATCAGCAGTCCAACCCTCCTACCTCTGCCCTCCAAGGCTCTCACTGTACCATGTATCACTGGCCATTTGGCTCATAATCATTTCTTAAGAGAGAATGGTTTGCCTCATTTGTCTTTTATTTTTCCATGTTGCCTATCATGATCCACTCTACCCATAAATAGCCAATGAATGCTTCACAAATTGGGGGTAAATTTTCTTCATAGATTGATTTTAAAAGTAACATCTTACTATTTTTGAAATTTAGGATTCTTTCATTAAGATTTATTGATCTAGGCATTATTCCTGACATTTTCCATGGAAGTGTCAGACATCTTGAAAAATTCTTAATCCAGACCACCAAAGACCATAGTATAAATTTCAGGACATTAAATAGTTTCATACTAAATTGAATGAGTTAAACCTACTTCCAAAGCACCTAAAACTCTGGAAGGAAGTGATTTACTTACTTTCATGAACTCATTAATTAAGTGCTCATGATACTCTAGGCTTTTACCAAAAATAGAGATGATTCAGTCTTTTTCTGAAGAGACCATCTTCAGTTTGTATCTAACTTTTTATTAGAATACACATGTGGCTTGTTGGTATCAGCCACCCCTGGGGGAAAATGAAGCACATCACAAAAAGAAAATATTGGCACAGTAGTTGTCTCCAGCTAAAATTGCCTAAGAAACAGAAGTTCCTGTCGAATAGGTTGATGTATGCTGACAGAGTTACATGAGAAGTTTGAACTGCCTCTTCCTGCATTATGTCTAGCATGTCAAGCACTCAGTTTCAGAGGGGTAGATCTGGTATTCTATCATGCCTTTTATAACAGCTCAAAGTAGCCCAAAGCGACAAGTTTCCTGATGGTAATATCATGAGTATGTAGGCAAACATCGTAATATGATGACTTTGCTAAGAGCAGTAAAGATTGTTAGGACACTAGAGAGGCTTCTGATTCTTCCTAAGCTATGACATGACATTTCTCTTCTAACCATTTATTGACTAAAGATACCATTTATATGGTATGGATTGAAAATGCCTTTTCTTTTGAAAGACTAAATCTTATATGAGCATCTTTAGCTATTCAATGGAAATCAAATCAGTTGGGAAAATGAGGTTAATTTTTCAGGCTTGAACTTGAGAAATTAGATATTCTATCTTGCTGGATTCCTAATGGAATCCATGCATCTAAATCTTTTCCATTACCTATTTACTGCAATGCTATGGAGAATAGGAAAGTTTAAATGCTTCAGCCATTTCTTTCGAAAAACTTCCTTGTGCATCTTAAATCCATGGAATTGCAGGGGAAGGAAAATAATCCTCCTGTAAATTAAGTCATGATGGTCTTGATGATCAGGTCAGACCAGCTGATAAGCTCTCTGTAGGAATGCAGCACAGCAATCGACTGTCATAAAGATTAACATCCATTTGCTTAGCTAATGAGTACCACATGCACAGCATATCCGAAGCTCAAGCTTTAAAAGGTTGTATCCATTTTTATCATCACATCTGGAAGCACATCCAGTGTGGTATACAGCTGCATGACTGATTTTCATGTTTGTGGTTTGTAATCAGTCTCGTTAATTTTTAGTCATATTCCATATATGCTAGTGTACTTGGAAATATATATTATTGGACAGCTGAAAAAGTTTCACTTTTCAGGTGTTTATAAATGCATTTCAGCACTGTTTTTCTTTCTTTGGCCTTGAATGATTCTCTCTTGTTAATTTTGACATGCATAATATCTTACAAAAGCTAGCCCTTCATAGGTGATAATGCCACAAAGGTTTGCAGAGGGATTGCTTTAAATAGACATTTTCAATTACAGAAAAGTCACATGACCCCATTTGGCCTTTTTCAGTGCTATTAAAGTAAGAAAAAAAGGAAACACATTCACAAAATGTTAAATGTTTAAAATTAGCCTTTGCTATATTTTACTTTGAGATACCTGCATGTGTACTTTTAAAGATGTCTGAATGATGTGTCATGTTATGTTGAGTATCTCCTTTCAAAATAAATCCTGCCCCTCAAGGATATCTATATCCAAAGTAGCTATGCCGTAATGTAGACTATAATAGCCCTTCTGTGCTAAGAAGAACAGGGATAGAAATAGATACTGTATGACTAAATGCTGATTGACAGCTCCATCACAGGCATGGTACTTCTTTAGCTAAACTGCAATAAAGAGACTTCATATCGCACCATTCAACAGATAATAAAATAGTGTAAACAGATGTAACCTTGTGGAAAAAATTGTCTACTCGATTATAGTGATAACAAATTGTGCATTTACTATTTAAATCTTAGATAAAGATCACAAAAGTAAGTGTTGATTCACAAGGCAGACTTCATTCTCAATTACCCCTTTAAATGTTGTTTCTAACAGAAAATAACATTATATCTGGGTACTCGTTAAATACATGAAGGCAAAATATTTTCTTAGGATGTAAGAATTTTTTAAATGTAAATGCTGATTGAAATGTCTCCCAAGTTTCAGATTGGAGACAGCTTAAAAGCTCCTACAGAATGAAACTTTACTTTGAAACTTGTCAGAGTTTACTGCATTGGAATATTACTGGAGGGAGGAGACCTGAAGAATTCTTTTCATCAGAAGTTTTATAAGAAATAAGCGGGATGCTTTCAAAAAAAAAAAAACACCTTTACTACTCATAGAATCACACATGACAATGAATGTCATCATTATAATAAGTAACATAGACTCATATAATGTAGTCTTGGAATTAGCAGCCCTCAAGAACTCCTCCTCAGTTGCAAGAACTTGTATAAAATTGAAGTAAAAACTAATAATATAAGCCTCTAGTGTTGACCAAACTTAGTCACTTTGTAGCATGTACACTATATACTTTTGAAGTTATTTGCCTTTGGTTTCTTTTAATTTTATTGTTATTACTCCTAATAACTACATCTCTGACATCATCAAGAGTTATCCCTGACTCAGTCATGACCCACATACTCTGTATAAGTCATCTTTCATCCAAGTTGATGAGAGATTTGATGCAAAACACATGTGATTATGTCCATTTCTGATTTCATTTCAGTCTGATAGCATTATTTTTCCATGTTCTTTTTGTGAGTGCTGAATATTTTTTCCAACAGAATTTAACAAGTTCTAAAGTTAAAATTCATATCTGTTTTGATCCATGTGAGGTAACTGAATTGAGATACTTTCAGTGATAGAGCAGAAGGGAGTGTAATTAATGGCATCCACACAGAATCCTTGGGACATATAGAGTTTCTGAATCTCTGAATTCAGCAGTGCTGTCAGTGTTTTGGCTGGCAGCCTATAACCCCCTTTTAACCTGAGACCAGCTTACTCAGCAAGCTATGGCAAATGACTGCTGAGCTGTTACTTTCTTATTTCAAAATACACCTCCAGTTGAGAGAGGGACATGCTCTTTTACATATGGTATGGGATTTTGTTTGGGAACTCAGTTTTCTGTTATGAGTTTTTTAAAGAAATGTACAGCAGCAGCAGTGGCAAAAAAAAAAAAAAAAAAAAAAGCCCAGAAACTTTGGAAAGGAAGGAGGGAGGGTGAACTCCCAGAAACTGAGATGCCATACTTGTTTTGGCCAGGCACAGAGAAGTTGAGAAACACTCTGTAGGTGGGCCAACAAAATCTATCACGTAGGACAGGAACTGCAGAGTTCTGAGCTAAAGTTCTTCCATTTAGCCTGTAATGCCACCACCACTCACAGCCAAACAAGAGCCGTTTTACTCTACTGTCCTGTATGTTTATGTATCTAAAGAAGTAGTAGTGGAGGGTTGCTGAAGAAAGGCAGGGATTATACTGACCCGGTGTATAAGAGGGTGGATAAGGAGGAGAGAGGAGAAGTGAAGGAAGTGAGGAGCCATCTTCTAAAGAGTGATGATTACAAGCACAGTGACCACATGTTGCCCACACTCTGGAAACACCAATGCTTCCAAACCTAATTGCTGAACTGAGTCAAGTATAGCACTGAGGTAATATACTTCATTCATTCATGAATGAATGAATGAATTCATGCTACAAATATTTATTGAGAGCAACCTGTGTTTAAGACATCATTGTAACACTGTGGATATAGTGCTGAAGAAGAGGAAGATCTTGCTCTTAAGCATATGATCTGGTCAGGAAACATACAATAAACAAGTAAATACACAGTATATTTCAAGCAGTTTCAAATGCTGTTAAGAAACATAAAGGAGGATAATGATACTGACAATATTTGTTGGGGAAAGTAGACACTGTTCCCTTATTGGGTGCCTGCCTGAGGAGCTAGACTATGAATAGAAATGTAAAAGAAGTTAGGGAGCCATGTAAAGATCTTAGAAAGAATTTTCAGGAAAGAGAGAATAGCAAATAAGAAGGACCTGAAGTAAAAATAAATTTGGTGGCTAGCATTAAAGCAAGAGTGAGAACTAAGCAGAGAATGAATGAAAATCATGGTAGAATATTAGACAAGGCCAGAGCACACAGGGTTTCTAAGCCATGGCAACGGGCTTGACTTTTATCATGAATGGGATGAGAAACCATCAGTAATTTCTCCGTAGAAGATATAAAATTGGTTGAAATCTTTAAGTGACTCCAACAATTCTGGTCTGAGCAAATGGATGAATAGCAACATTATTTGCTAGGGTGAGGAACACTAGAGAGGGTGGGGAGAGATGAAAAAAAGTTCCAACTTAGATTCAATGTGTGATGTGTATTAGACAATAGAAAAGGAATGATAAGTTGGGTAACTGAATATAGAAATCTAGGTCCCAGGGGAGAAGTCTATACTGGTGGGAAAGATTTAGACAACATCAGTATTTACATATATACTTAAGGTCATGGGGATAAAAGAGATTGTAGAATGGCTGTAGATAGCAAAGGGAATACCAAGAACTGAGTCAGGGCTCTCAAACATAAACAAGAGAAGCCTGCAGAGGAAATGTAGAAGAATCAGTAAGGAAGGAGGAAAAAAACAGTACAGTGTCTGTTAAGTTAAGTTAAGTGAAAGAGTTAAGTGAAGAGAGTATCCCAATAATGAGGCAGTGGGCAACTCTGTCACATTCTGTGAAGAAATCAAGTATGAGGAGGACTGAGAATAGATCATCAGATTTGGCAAATGGTGGGTGTCAGTGATGTCCTGGACAAGGTTTCAGTGGAATAGTATGAAAAAAAGCCTCTGGTGGTGAGTATTATGGAGGGCACATATGATGCATACGTGGTGTGTGGTGTCTGGTGTGTGGTGCATAAACAAGGAATTTGGAACACTGAAAAGAAATAAAATAAAATAAAATGGGGTGGAAAAAAAAGCCTGACTGGAGAGGCTGAGGAAAGAATGGAAAGTAAAGAAGTGATGAAAACAAGACTTGAGTCTTAGTTTCCTCATTAATGAAAAGCAGAACCTGATCCAAATAATCTGTTATTTCTTCTATCTAGACATTTTTCATATTTTTATCATGAGTGTGAGCTCTTTTTATTTCTTCCATTTCCCAAACCCTGAATTCCTGGTTCATTTCATTCTCTTCCATTGCAATTAAAAATGGGAAAAGTTATTTGACATAAGCAATTTCTCCCCAGAACTAATTTTTTTTTTTCAATTTCAGAGATCAGGTAACATCATTACCTGTTAGACTATGGCAATAGTTTTAGGCTGCTATTTTGGATTTGTTGGCCTTAAGAGAGAAAATATTTTCATTTCCTAATGTTCAATATTTTCTTAATAAATTATCTTCAGAAAACTGCCACCTTAAGGCACCTCTGCAGAAAAATACAATTGACAACATTGCTCGTAAATTTAAAATGTATCTAATGTAGCCTTATAAACATAAGATGCCTTTTACTTTTGATCCAAAATGGGCAGTGGTTGCAATGAGTAGACATTGTATAGTTATCTAGAAGATATTCCTATCTTGGTAATATAAATATGCAGCTCAGTGAATTATTTTTATGGAAAGAACAGAATAAAGACCTCTTGTTTAGGTTTATCTCTTCTATATACAAAGCTGTAAAAACAGAACACCAAACCAACCTCTGGCCATTCAAGCAATAGTTCTACTATCACTACTGCTACCACCACCACCACCACCACCACCACCACCACCATGCCAATAGTAAGAATGAGTAAATCAGATGAGAGTGATTTGTTAAATATGGTCTACCTTTCAACAGAGTGAAAAGCAAATCACCAAGCAAGGCTTCAGTGCAGTAATTACCCTTGGGTGTGTGTGATCCCAAATCTGTCAACATTAAACTATTGCTTCTATAAAGCAGATGGAATTATGCTGCTGGGAGGGGGCCTGTGATATATAAGAAATATATATATATGGTCTTTGTCCCTGTTTCTAATACAGGACTAAAAACCTTTGGAATTTCCTAAGTAAAGAGAACAATAAATGTGTCTTTTGTTATGTGAATGAGGTGACTTTTAGAAGCACCTAAGGATGGGAGCTGATTACTAGAAGAATTAACCTTGTGAACAGGAAGTTGGAACTTTGAGTCCCACTCCCCAACTTCTTGGGAAGAGAAAGGGGCTGGAGATTGAGATTAATCACCAATGGCCAGTGATTTAATCAGCCATGCCTACGTCATGAAACCTCCATAAAAACCCAAAGGAGAGGATTCAGAGAGCTTCTGTGTTGATGAGCACTTGGAGAAGTGGGGAGGGGGGCACACCTGGAAAGGGCATGTTTGGAAGCTCTGCATCCCTTTGCCATATCTTGACTTGTGCAACTCTTCTTTCTGGCTGTTCCTTAATTATTATTATTATTATTTTTTTTTTTTTACATAAACTGGTGAGTTAGTAAGTAACATGTTTTTTCTGTGTTCTGTGAGCCACTCTAGCAAGTTAATCATATCCAGAGGGGTAAGTTGGAACCTAGCCATTGGTCTGAAGTACAGGTAACAACCTGGACTTGTGTTTGACGTCCTGAGTTGTCATTGGAACCTCTAGTTTGTAGCTGGTTGGTCTGGGCTTATGACTGGGGTGTCTAAAGGTGGGGGCAATCTTGTGGGACTGAGCCCTCAAACCGTGGAATCTGACACCATCCACAGTGTCAGAATGGAGCTAAATTTCAACACCCAGCTGGTGCCAGACAATTGCTTGATGTTGTGTGGGAAATAACCCCATCACACACACACACACACACACACACACACACACACACACACAAACACACAAACACAAACTGGAATTGGATCCAGGAACCTAAAGTAGGGCCTGACTGAAATTTGAGTTGTAGATTCAAACAATGAGTTATGTTCTGATTTATTGGGAAGATTATATATAATGTATCAAAGTGATTTGATGGACCCATTTTCCCAAATTTGATGGTTTATTCCTAACTTATAAACTATTATTTCTGGATGAACCAAGGTAATTTTCAGACCAATAACAAGTAAGATGTCATTCTTAATAATATTAGACAATATTACTCTTGTATAATATTTTGAAGCATTACACCTTGTTAAAAATTCTAATTAGTAATTTGTTTTGAAAATTTTCTGGAAAAATTTTCCTTGTTTAGAAGAAATGATGTTTCTTATCATTTCAAGACATAGAAATATATAGTTAATAAATAAAAGTGGCATTATGGAAGGATTCAGAAAGTGAAAAAAAATTAAGGGGAAAAAAGTGGCAAATGAAAAAAAATAATTGATTGTCCTTTCTGTCTGACTGTACACATTAAGGACTTTTCTCTGAGAGCTCAGGTTTAACAAACCAGTATTTTCTAATTAGCCAGTAGGCTGACAGTCATACCCCATCTGCTCTTCCCCAGCTTACAACACACTCTATCTCTTCTAGCCCTGCATCAAGCTCCTGCTGTTGTTCTCCACAAAGCACCAACTTCCTTTTCTGCCCTGCTCCCAGCCCATCCTTGTTTGGAGCTGTCAGCTTTGGGTCACCTGTGACTCGGCACTGAGCTTCATATCAGAGTAAGTTGAAATCTGTTTCCAAGCCATTAACCCTGTATTTGCTCAAGCCAGGAGTCACAAGCCCACCCAAATCCTTTATTTTCCACTAGGTCTTGACCCATTTTGTTGTTGAGCTTGCATGTCCTCCCTCAGTCAGTCGCAGTGAAATCCAAATAAGGGTTAAATCCTGACCCTACTTGGATTTGAAAACTTTTCCCACTCTAAATGCACACAGAGAAAAACTCAAAGCTACAGGGACAGAATCTGATAGAACATCTCTTTTCTTAGTCATGTGCAAGGATAGATTAAAGCTAAACATGGCTCAGATCAATCAAAAGTTCAGACTACTGAAAACTGCTCTTTGACTCTAGCAAGCTGATGCAGCTTTGCTATTAGGTGAAAATCTATGAACTGAGAAGGCTACCATTAAAAACCTTAAAAAAAATACCCATCATTTCTGATGTAACCATAGATTATGATATGATAATGTAATGTTTTTTATTATGTTAAGTTAGCCACTATATAGTACATTGGTAGCTTTCGATGTATGCTCAATAATTCGTTAGTTGTTTATATGTTAGATACATTCTTTGGCAGTGAGAATGCAAGAGAAAAACTATGCTAATCCATTTTGTTTTTAATAGCAAATAAGAGATGTGGTACTTTATTTAATCCATATTCACATCTGATGTGAATATCACTGTACTTTATCTTTCACTTGCCTATATTTTAGTGTTTAGTTAGATAGTGATATTGACACCAAAACAAAGACTTGGTTCGGAGTAACTCAGCTGCTACAATTTTCCATCTTATTTTCCACAGCATCTTGAAAACAAGATCCTGCCCTACTGTTCATACTTCTTAAGCATAGTAAGACACTGCACGAGGTTAAGATCTAATTATTAGAAGAAAATTACTGTACTAAACGATAGGAAACTATCTCCCATTCCCTTCTGATCTGACTTATTTGTAAATTTTATACATTATGTCATTGCATACTTCCATTTTTAAGTAAAAATAATTACTTAACATTCCCAGAAAGTATATAAAGCTTATTAAAGGTATTCTGGAACCTTCCTTACCCAGGAATTTTTTTTTAATCTTAAAAGAAGAAATCCAAACTTCCAAACTATTTGGCTGTTCCCTCAAGGAGTATGTTTATACCAGCAGGATCTTTGAGTCCTCCTCACTTGCTGCTAGCTGTAATGTGGCAGATTGGGTCCAGATTCTGACTGAAATGTCTTAAGTAGGAAACTCAGAAGGTGAATTTTTAGCGGGACCTCCATATACTAGAAGCTGCTGTTTAACTGGCAATAAATGTAGCAGTAAAATTGGAGTCTATAAAAAATATCTTGAACATGAACATAAATTAGGAACAAAGATTAGGTGCGACATGCTTACAAAACTTCTCTTTCCAAAGAATGTGCTATGTAACTTCTGATCTTAAAATAAGAAATGTCTTTTATTTACTTATTTTTTGCTCTTCGGTCAAGAAATGTTCAGTAATGTTGCTGCTCAATTACGCACACAGCCTGCTCATTTTCTGAGCTGTCTAAACTTTTACCTCGTCTCAGCACTCACTACCTTTGACCTTTCATTACAGAGCTCAGAAATCTTGCAAAACAAGCATTGACTAACTAAAACCAAGGAAATACCATTTGGGGTTATATTCTAATCAGGCAACAATCTGGTAGTGACTCTCCACACTTTGACAGACAGAAACATTTAACTGTGATTGTGTATGATATCATGTGAGTGAGTAAGGATCTTGTTGTGTTCATCAGTCTGTTTACATCAGGAGCTTGTAAAGAAGAAAATCACTCTACTTTGTGATGATGATTCTCTTTGACCTTGCCTAACACCTGCAGAGAATAGATCATGCAGTGACCCCATCAAGCACATTCCTTCACCACACACACACACACACACACACACACACACACACACACACAATGTAAACTAAGTATTCAATAGAAAGTGTAACTACCAGAGGTATATATTTAAATTGTAGCTTTTTTTGTCTTTAAAGTCTAGGATGTCACGCTTTTGCAATAGTAGAACTGTGCTGCTTTTTCTCATTTGAACTTGACCTTTCTGGATTCATTCTCAGTCCTACTAAGGTAGCAATCTAAATGATGGAAATGATAGATATTAACAAGACATTGTGTTTTTTTTAGTCTAGGGAAAAAAGGACCTAATAAGAAAGCAAGAAGATATATTTGTATTGGTAGATTATTTTTGTGGTTATCCATCAAATAGATGGATCTTATCGAATAATCTGCTAATAATTTTCTCTTTCCTTTTATTATGTATAGAAAACCTGCACTTCATCAAATTACTCCTGCCAGTTTTCTATACATACAGTAAATGATTTTAGAAATTAACTCAGTAGAGCTCTTTGTTAAAATTTGTCATTTATCTATTAAAATTCTCCAGCTTTTGTCAGACAATGTACTTAGCTCTGTAATAAGAGTCCCTGAAGATGTGTGTGTGATTTGTCAAAAGAGAGACAAAAAGTGTATAAAACTCTAAAATGTCAGCAATCAGGAGATTTAACAGACTTTAGTAAATTTACATAGAGTGAATAGAAATCTTTGATATTAATAAACTTAGCTCGGGGGAGTACAATAGAGGGGGCAAAGAATGATAATTTAAATACAATTTCAACTTCACTTCTTCCAAATTTAAAAATTATTATGGATAAATGTATGATAGAGTTTAAATAACATAAATGTAACTGTTTATCAGCACTCCAAAGTTTCAGAGTGAGAATATTTTTTCTGAAGTAAACCAGTAAAGTATATAATTCCTCACTTAGTTTATTTTCTCCAGCAGAAGCACTAACAGTGAGTGAGACAAAGCATATTATATATTACAAGATTGTCTGTCAGAGAGTGGATAGGAAGCAAATAGGTTGGTTGGCTTTACTGAATCCAAAAATATGTTGTATTCGTGTATGAGGAATGCCATGGCAAAATACCACAGAGGGGGTGTCTTACATGACAAAATTTATTTTCTTGCATTACTGGAGGCTGGATGACCAAGAGCAGTTTTCATATCATCTGAGGCCTCTCTTTTTGACTGCAGGTGGCAGTCTTCTTACTGTGTCCTCACATGGTTTTTCTTGTGTGCCCAAGCATCCTGGTATTTCTTTGTGTGTCCAAATTTCTTCTTATAAAGACACCAGTCAGATTAGATTGGGGTCTACCCTAATGGGTTCAGTCTAACTTAGTTGCCCTCTTTAAAGGCCCTATCTTTAAATAAAGTTACTTGCAATGTACTAGGGCTTCAACATATGAATTTTAGGGGGACACGATTCAACATATACCATACGTGTTCTGGAGTTAGGATGCTTATGGCTTTCAGGTGCCAAACTGTTGGCAATGCCCTGAAGCAATCGGTGGTGGGACTCTCTTGCTCACACATTGGTAGGACCAAGAGAAGTCCTATTCATGGCTACCAGTGAAATGGGAGTTCATCTGGGAGACTATAAACTTATAAATGCTTTGATCTTCCTTTCCCTGCTAGAGAAAGATACACATTGTAGGCCATGAGAGACCCTCTCATAGCTGCATTTCCCATTGACTACAGAGAGTCTCTGAGCCTAAAATTCTCCACATCTTTCAGCTTTTTTTGTCTTTACCCTTCCTTTCATGAGTCTTTGTCTTTCCAGCCAGAGTGTCAACCTCTGTATTGCTGTGGAACAGTGGCACGTTGGTATGTGTGCGGGAGTAGAGCAGGGTCATGTAGAATGCACTATGTTGAAAACAGAGATCTTCTTGTCTTTTTTTATTCCTTAATTGCTTCCTTGAACTATTACTTGAGAAAATACATTAGTTATAAAACAGAACATGCTAGCACATTTTCCCTTACACCTGGAAAAGAAAACTGTGGATGAGGAAAAGAAACAAATGAATAATATTGGCAAAACTTATTTTGGCATTTGAAATTTTATATTGGCACCATTGTTTTATAAGTTTTATATTAGACTTAACTTCTCCATTGTAAAGGCTTCCTCTCTTATGAAACTATTTATAAATGGCTGAACAGTAGTGATAACAACAACAGTAAACATAGTTTACTGTGTGGCAGGAACTGTACTGAACGTTTTAAAAATAGTAACTATTTTGTTCCAGCATAATGCTGTTAGGTAGGTACCAGTAGTATGGCCATTTTACAGTTGAACAAACTGAGCCACAGAGAAGTTAACTGATTACCTAGGGACATAGTAAATGATAGAGCCAAGAACTGCATCCAGGCAGACTGAGTCCAGGACCCAGGTGTTCAGCCACTACTTTATCCATCTGTAATAAAAAGGCTTATATGCCAGTGACCAGTATTCATGACAAATGGTAATTCTAATTTATAAAACCAGTCTTCTGTACCATTAGCAGGGAAGAGAAACAATTTTTTTTCAGAAGGGAAAAGATTTCAGCTGACAAACTAGGACCATATGTTAAGGAAATACATGCCTTTGTACTAAAGTCTCCCCCTCTGGTGCTGTTTACTAATGTCCTCTCTGGATATTTGCCGACAACTTTTGCACATCCTATTTGTCCTAATACATTGTGGCTTCTTATAAAACAACAAGAACATGAATTGTCCCTATGTACATATTTTAAGCCCAGGACTTTCGAATTATCAAGATAATTTCCCTAACAAATTCAAAAGATATTTTAAATGAAAGTTGTCTTCCCATGATTATGCAACTCTTCAAAGCACTTTTATGTGTGTTCCTAAAAATGTTAACTGTCTGAATGTTCAAGTTGTTGCTTTACTAACTAACCAATATAGCTGATATAAAAATATGTGTGGCACAAAGATTGACCTTATTATTTGCTCAGAGAAGATGATACTGATGGGTAAGACTTTAGCCAGTAATGAAATAAAGGAGAATGACATATAAATTGAGTCTTTTTGGGGGGGGGGGTTGGAGCTATGTATAATACTCCAGAAGGTTCACTAACCAGTTTTGGCAAAGCCTGTTGTAGTAGCATTCCTCTACATTTCCCAGTTTGCCTTGCAATTAGGTTGGAACCATGTGGCAAGATTTAGACAATAGACTATCAGCCAAAATGTCACTCTGACTCTAGGCATTTAAGAACAGGTGTGTTTTTCCCATTCTCTACTTCTTCAGCAGTGATCTTAGAATCTGTGTGTTCCAGATGGAGCCACTACAGGGTGACAGTCTTCTGTGTATCCTTGCTGACCCATATTGGACACATAAGATTTGATGTGGTAAACCTCTGAGATTTGGAGATTGGTTTGTTACCATAACATAACTTAGCCATATCTAATGAAAGTGAAGATGTCTTCACTGGGACAAATGTAGAAGATAGGAGTGGGGTGAGGATTTATACACTTGGCTAGGAAAAGTCAATGGACTTTCTTTACATATTTCTCACACTTAAAATCATATCTCTTAAAGACCTAAAAGAGTTTCTTTTTTGGGACGCCTGGGTGGCTCAGTTGGTTAAGTGGCTGCCTTCGGCTCGGGTCATGATCCCAGTGTCCTGGGATCGAGTCCCGCATCGGGCTCCTTGCTCGGCAGGGAGCCTGCTTCTCTCTCTGCCTCTGCCTGCCTCTCTGTCTGCCTGTGCTCACTCTCTCTGTCAAATAAATAAATAAAATCTTTTAAAAAAAAAGAGTTTCTTTTTTAACTTACTCTAAATTTCCTTTCCAGTTCCAATAGCTCACATCTTGGGATGGATGTTATGAAATGTATAAATAGTTACAGGTACAAACATGAAAAGCTCAAGAGAAAAAGTACTTGGAACAAGCACAATTCACCTGGCTTTCACTGCCTGTGCCTAGCAAAATCTCCTCCTTGCCTGATTTCACATTCATCCTGTGACCAATGGCTGCTGTGGCACAAGAACCATCTCCCCTTTATAGAACAATGTGTTCATTCTTCCAGCTGCTAGAGGTGTTCCCTGCCAAGAGATCCCAGCTAAGTCCCTTGGAAGGAATTAGAGCTCACCAAAGGGCACTGCCTACCCAAGATCCTCTTCTCAAGGTAGCCCACTTCCAATAACTTGTGAACATGGTGAATACAAAGGTCTTGCCCTTTTGAAACATCATCAAACAGCTATCCCAGCTCAGGAGATTCCCATCAGACCTGCTGAGGCCTCTGTTACAAATTCATCATATTTTAACTCTTTCCTCTGCCAATTCCTCTTCCCCTGCTGCCTAAAAGATACTGTTCTTTAGAACTCTCTCCAATAAATTCCTTGTACATAAGTCTCTGACTAAGGAGTCTGAGTCAGAGGAACCCAGTTTATGTCATCCATCAGGCCTCAAATGCATGTGCAACTTACAATAAAAGGATAGTCTGTGCATAAAGAAAATCTGAATCTTTGTTCTTTTTGTAGTTTTTTTTGATATTTTATTTTTATTTCTTTTCAGTGTTCCAGAATTCATTGTTTATGCACCATATCCAGTGCTCCATGCAATACGTGCCCTCCATAATACCCACCACCAGTCTCACCACCCCTCCACCCCTCTCCCCTCCAAAACCCTCAGTTGTTTCTCAGAGTCCATAGTCTCTCATGGTTCGTCTCCCCCTCCAATTTCCTCCAACTCCCTTCTCCTGTCCATCTCCCCATGTCCTCCATGTTATTCCTTATGCTCCACAAGTACACGAAACCATATGATAATTGGATCCCTCTGCTTGACTTATTTCACTTAGTATAATCTCTTCCAGTCCTGTCCATGTTGATACAAAAGTTGGGTATTCATCCTTTCTGATAGATGAGTAATATTCCAATGTATATATGGGCTGTATCTTCTTGATCCATTCATCCGTTGAAGGGCATTGTGGTTCTTTCCACATATTGGCCACTGTGGCCAGGGCTGCTATGAACATTGTGGGTACATATGGCCCTTCTTTTCACTACATCTGTATCTTAGGGGTAAATACCCAATAGTACAATTGCAGGATCATAGGGAAGCTCTATTTTTAATTTCTTAAGGAATCTCCACACTGTTTTCCAAAGTGGCTGCACTAACTTACATTCCCACCAACAGTATAAGAGGGTTCCCCTTTCTCCACATCCTCTCCAACACATGTTGTTTACTTTTACACATCTTGTCTTGTTAATTTTGGCCATTCTAACTGGTGTAAGGTGGTATCTCAGTGTGGTTTTGATTTGAATTTCCCTGACAGCTAATGATGATGAACATTTTTTCATGTGTCTGTTAGCCATTTGTATGTCTTCTTTGGAGAAGTGTCTGTACATATCTTCTGGCCATTTTTTGATTTTGTGATTATCTGTTTTGTGTGTTTTGAATTTGAGGAGTTCTTTATAGATCTTGGATATCAGCCCTTTGTCTGTAGTGTCATTTGCGAATATCTTCGCCCATTCCGTGGGTTGCCTCTTTGTTTTTTTGACTGTTTCCTTTGCTGTGCAGAAGCTTTTGATTTTGATGAAGTCCCAAAAGTTCATTTTCACTTTTGTTTCTTTTGCCTTTGGAGACATATCTTGAAAGAATTTGCTGTGGCCGATGTCAAAGAGGTTACTGCCTATGTTCTCTTCTAAGATTCTGATGGATTCCTGCCTCACATTGAGGTATTTTATCTATTTTGAGTTTATCTTTGTGTATGGTGTAAGAAAATGGTCGAGTTTCATTCTTCTACACATAGCTGTCCAGTTTTCCCAACATCATTTATTGAAGAGATTGTCTTTTTACCACTGTATATTTTTTCCTGCTTTGTCAAAGATTATTTGACCATATAGTTGAGGGTCCATATCTGGGCTCTGTACTCTGTTCCACTGATCTATGTGTATGTTTTTGTCCAAGTACCATGCTGTCTGGTGATCACAGCTTTGTAGTAAAGCTTTTAAAATCAGGCAATGTGATGCCCCCAGTTTTGTTTTTCTTTTTCAACATTTCCTTAGCAATTCTGGGTCTCTTCTGCTTCCATGCAAATTTTAGGATTTTTCATTCTAGCTCTTTAAAAAGTGCTGGTAGAATTTTGATCGGAATGACATTGAAAGTATAGATTGCTAGGCAGTATAGATATTTTAACAATGTTTATTCTTCTGATCCATGAGCATGGAATGGTCTTCCATCTTTTCGTGTCTTCTTCAATTTCTTTCATGAGTGTTCTGTAGTTCCTTGAGTACAGATCCTTTACCTCTTTGGTTAGGAACAATCATCAGAAATTATTATCACCAGTTATATGCCAATAAGTTAAGCAACCTAGATGAAATGGATGCATTCCTGGAAACCTATAAACTTCCGAAACTGAATCAGGAAGAAATTGACAACTTGAATAGACCAATATCTAGTAATGAGATTGAAGCAGTGATCAAAAACCTCCCAAAAAACAAGAGTCCAGGACCTGATGGATTCCCTGGGGAATGCTACCAAACATTTGAAGAAGAAATAGTACCTATTCTCCTGAAGCTGTTTCAAAAAATAGAAGCAGAAGGAAAACTCCCAGACTCTTTTTATGAAGCCAATATTACCCTGATCTCCAAACCAGGCACAGACTCCGCCAAAAGGAGAATTTCACACCAATATGCCTAATGAACATGGATGCTAAGATTCTCAACAAGATCCTAGCTAACAGGATCCAGCAGTATGTTAAAAAGATTATCCACCATGACCAGGTGGGATTTATTCATGGGATCCAGGGGTGATTCAACATTTGCAAATCAATCAATGTGATAGAACAAATCAATAAGAGAAGAGAGAAGAACCACATGGTCCTCTCAGTTGATGCAGAAAAAGCATTTGACAAGATACAGCATCCTTTCCTGATTAAAACGATTCGAGGTATAGGGATAGAGGGAACATTACTCAACTTCATAAAAGCTATCTATGAAAAACCCACAGCGAATATCATCCTCAATGGGGAAGAGCTTACAGACTTCCCTTTGAGATCAGGAACATGACAAGGATGCCCACTCTCACCACTCTTGTTCAACATAATACTAGAAGTCCTAGCAACAGCAATTAGACAACAAAAAGAAATAAAAGATATTCAGATTGGCAGTGAAGAAGTCAAACTCATCTGTCTCGCAGATGACATGATGCTTTATATGGAAAATCCAAAAGACTCCACCCCTAGACTACTAGAACTCATACAGCAATTGAGTAATGTGGCAAGATACAAAATCAATGCACAGAAATCAGTTCTTTCTTATACACTAACAATGAAAATACAGAAAGGGATATTAGAGAATTGATTCCATCTACTATAGCACCAAGAACCATAAGATACCTGGGAATAAACCTAACCAAAGAGGTAAAGGATCTGAATCCTTGTTCTTTTTAAAATTCTTTTAAAATTTAAATTTTTTAAGATTGTATTTATTTATTTGACAGACAGAGATATCACAAGCAGGCAGAGAGGCAGGCAAAGAGAGAGAGGAGGAAGCAGGCTCCCCCCTGAGCAGAGAGCCTGATGGGGGGCTCAATCCCAGAACCATGACCTGAGCCAAAGGCAGAGGCATTAACCCACTGAGCCACCCAGGTGCCCCTAAAATTTAAAAAATTTTTAAAAAGATTTAGTTATTTTAGAGAGAGAGAGCAAGAGCATGAGCAGGAAGGGCAGAGAGAATTTCCAACAGACCTTGCACTGAGTGCAGAGCCCGACATGGAACTCAATCCCAGGACCGCAAGATCATCAGGATCTGAGCAGAAACCAAGAGTTGGATGCTTAACCAACCGAGCCACCCACGCGGCCCCACCTTCTTTTTCTTTTCTTTTTTTTTTTAATGTCTAAGATAAATGGCCTTATTTGTAATTCTGAATTATCATAAATAATTTAATATAAAATTATATAAAACAATTATTGGAATAATTTTAGTATTACAGAGAATTTACAAAAATAGTACAGAGTTCCTGTATACTCTTCACTTAGTTTCTTCTGCTAGAAGATAAACTGAGGGATATTAACGATTTTAAGATTTTATTTGAGCAAAAACCTGTTAGAATCAGTTAGCATTCAATCTAGCAGATGAAAAGGAGATCTGAGAAGCCGTACAAAATGAAAGACTTTTATGGGCAAAAGGAAGTGTGAACAAGCAAGTTATACAGACAGAAAATCAAGTTGTTTATTGCAATTTTATTCCTTTAGGGGGTTCTCTCAGTTCTATCAGGTTGATGACCTAACTAGTGTTGATCAGATTATTCCATTTCTGGGAGATTCAAAACTGTAAACCTTAGTTTGGTGATGTGGGCTTACCAAAAACTCCATTTGGGCCTGATGTCTTGTTTTTAATACCTCTAATTTTAACATCTTACATTACCATCGTACAGTTACCAAAATTAAGAAATGAACATTGGTACGTAACTATTACCTAACCTCTAGACTTTATTCAGATTTCACCTGTTTTGCCAATAATTTCCTCTTTCTGTTCTAGGATACAACATTATGTTAAGATAACAGTAATTTCTAGTTGACAAAATTAATAAAACTCATGAATTTATGTTTGTGTATGTATACAACTAATTTAAAACTGATTAACAAATATTGGAAATACATTTTTTAATCTGCATAAAAATAGTATACCATTTGATACTAACTAACTAACCATTTGATACCATGTGTGACTTCATATTTCTTTACTTCTCTGGTCCTTGATCAACATATCTATATAACTTTAAATAAAAATAAGATGGGGTTCAATTTGATGATATATTTAGTCTTTTCCATTTTCTATGTTCTATGCTTTAAAACTGTTAAAAATGGCCTGAAATTTTGAAGAGCATCATAAAGAAACATTTTCTCTTAGAAAATTACAATGGGGACAGAAGTTTTTTAATTAATGTAAATCAAGTGGGCATACCTCTGTAACCTTGATGGAGTTTTGTTACAATTTTTTGCTGTTAATTTGAATTTTTAAAAAATTTTTAAAAAAATTACCATATCAGCTCCCTTGAGCAACCTCAGAACCAAAGATTCAGATAGAAAAAGAAGAAAGTGCATCTATGAAATGAAGAGAAAATACTTGAAATAATTCTTTGGAGAATTTAGTGCAGAAAGAGAAGGTTCTTAAAGGTCCATAACTCATTAGTTAAGTATATTTATGTTGGGTCAGCAAAGAAATGCCCTGGATTGGTAGAGCTGGTGATTAGAAAGCCTCAGAAGATGCCACATTCTGATCAACACTTAATTATTTTTTGTAAATATGAAGCTAGTTCAACAGGTCAAAATGAGAATAATTATTACTCTAAAGAAGAGCATTAATTTCTTGAAAATAAATTATGCTAATCTTTAGGCATGTTATTGCAAAAGAAGAAAGAAAATACATAAAGAAGTACAGCATGCTTTAATTCAGATCCCTTACATTATGAGAGTCATTTAATGAAACCTTACTTATAAAAGCAAATGGTAATTTGTTAATAAACATTAACTTAAATATGAACACTAAGTAGTATTGCAAACCTTGTTTGCAAAAGAAAGATTGTTATATAGTGATTACTTATTTAAATATATTCTAAAATTATCAATGGATGTTTTAAGTACTTTCATCTGAGTCAGTTTATTTGGAGAAATTATTTGGTGAATTTAATGATTAATCAAATTATAATAGAATTCAGAATTTATGTTTTAGCAATAAGCATGTATTATTTTCCTAATTTTTAAAAAGAATTTTAAGTATTGGTCCTCTTGCATAATGAAAACTTTATGGAAATGTATATTTTATCTTTGTATCTGTACATGCAAGTCATTAATTTTTGAGTAAGTCATCTGGATGCAACTCTGCTAAAAGCTTTCTGTCATTTGAGAATAGGTAGAACATCCATGAATATGATAGAATTTGATTTAAAATGATAGTATTTATCTGTACTAGCTAACCTACTCAAACCACAAAATTTATAATGGAATATTTTTGGTGTCAAAAGTTCTGAGGATGGCGCCTGGGTGGCTCAGTGGGTTAAGCCTCTGTCTTCGGCTCAGGTTATGATCTCAGGGAGGTCCTGGGATAGAGGCCCGCATTGAGCTCTCTGCTCAGCGGGGAGCCTGCTTCCCCCTCCCTCTCTCTGCCTGCCTCTCTGCCTACTTGTGATCTCTGTCTGTCAAATAAATAAATAAAATCTTTAAAAAAAAAAAAAGTTCTGAGGAGAGTGTGTGTGTGTGTGTGTGTGTGTGTGTGCGTGCGCGCTTGTGTGTGTGTTTTGGGGAAATGGACTGTGAGGTGGTCGGGAACTCTAAAGTCTTTCAGATGTAGACATGAGGTCCTTTTTAGTTGGGGGGTATTTTTAGCAGGGAAGAGAAATGTGGATTAAATTATGGCTATGGTTCTCCCTGGTAGAAGGTGCTCTTTTTTCTGGGAGAGCCCATAGGCCACTGGAAAGGAATCAGGCTTGTAGCTACTGATATGATATGGTAACACTCTGGTAACACTCTGCTATTCAATTATTGTGACCAAACCAAACCAAGAGGACCTCTCTATAGAGGAAAGGGCTCTTTGTGATATGACTGCCCCAACTCAGTTACCTAAGCATCATGTGGAAACAGTAGTTGGATACTTCAAAAGGGTATGCAGCATTCAAATCTTTCCTATTTGGCTTTGTAATCCATGATATTATTATTTTTTTAGCACATTTGCTTTCCTAATTGTGTTTTGCTTGGATTCATATTAAAAAGAGTTTGTCTTCCCTGAGCACACACCAGCTGGGTAGTGGGAGGAAAGGGCCTTGGAGCTAACCAGGCAGTGGGGCAATACAGCTCTAAGATTCAGAATTAGTCATGAATAATTCACAAAGCAGATAATCCACCCATGGATAAACAAAAGGTACTGGACTCATCCCAGGATTATTTTATCCCCTGTTCTAATTCTTAGACTACTAAATTTTTCTTTACTTTTTTTTTACACTGGTTAACAGACACACTGAGATAGTTAAGGATTTTTAATTGAAATTTATAGCTCTTTAAAAACAAAATAATTATTTTGTTTTCTCTTGGTTATATTTTCTTTTTATTTGAAAGAAAGATCTTTTTTTTTTTAAATTTATTTGACAGACAGAGATCACAAGTAGGCAGAGAGGCAGGCAGAGAGAGAGAGGAAGGGAAGCAAGCTCCCTGCTGAGCAGAGAGCCCGATGCGGGGCTCGATCCCAGGACCCTGAGATCACGACCTGAGCCGAAGGCAGAGGCTTAACCCACTGAGCCACCCAGGTGCCCCTTGGGATTAGTAACTTGTGAATTTTGGATTTTCATCTAATTTGCCATTCAACTAGGAGACAAAAGTCCTTCTGTGCTTCAGTTACTTCCTCCAAATTGTAGATGAAAATAACAGAACCTTTGTTTTTTTTAAATAACAATATTTAAAAGACATCAGAAGAATTAATAAAGTAATATAGGTGTCTGATAGCAATAAACAAAGGGTATAATACTTTTATTTTATTCTTCTTTGCATATTTCCATTGCCATGTATCAGCCTCATTTAGGGTGCCAAAAGAATTTTTGCTATAATTATTGTTTTATATTCAGTGAACACAGCAGTATTCTTAGTACAATATACTACATTAGGGAAACACACTTCCTGTCCTGGGTAGAGTGGGGCTGTTGAACTACAGGAACACCAGGAAAATCTGAAGGGACGCCCAGGTGGCTCAGTTGGTTAAGCGTCTGCCTTTGGCTCAGGTCATGATCCCAGGGTCTGGATGGAGTTCCACATTGGGCTCCCAGCTTAGTGGGGAGACTGCTTCTCCCTCTCCTTCTGCTCATGCTATAAAAAAAATTAATAAATAAATAACTTGAAAAATCTGAGAAACACAAACTACTGTTTGATAGTGAGTTACTCCATCAAAAAAACAAAACAATGACAGCTTTTTTCCTTACTTTCTTTCTCTCTCTCTCTCTCTCTTTCTCTCTTCAAATTTTAATTCTGGTATAGTTAACAGACAATGTTCTATTAGTTTCAGATGTACAATATGGTGACTCAACAATTCTATACCTTACAAACTGCTCATCATAATAAATGTACTCTTAATTCCCTTCACCTATTTCACTCATCCCCCTACCTACCTCCCCTCTGAAAACCATCAGTTTGTTTCTGTAGTTAAGAGTCTGGATTTTTGTTTGTTTCTTTGTTTTCTTTTTTTAGAATTCTGTGTTTGAATGAAATCATATGGTATTTCTCTTTCTGTGACTGATTTATTTCAGCATTTTCTCCTCTAGATCCATTCGTGTTGTTGCAAAAGGCGTGATTTCATTCTGTTTTATGGCTGATTAATATTCCAGTGTGTGTGTGTGTGTGTGTGTGTGTGTGTGTGTGTGTGTGTATCACATCTTTATCCATTCATCTATTGACAGACACTTGGGCTGCTTTCATAATTTGGTTATTTTAAATAATACTGTCATAAACATAAGGGTGCATTTATCTTTTCAATTGCATTTATCTTTTCAATTTAGGGTTTTCGTTTTCTTTGGGTAAATACCCAGCAGTGAAATTCATGGGTAGCATGGTATTTCTAATTTTTCTTTTAAAGAGAGAGAGCATGCATTCAAGTGGTTGTGAGCAGTGGGTGAGGGGCAGAGGGAGGAGAAAGAGAATCCAAATCGGGCTCCACGCTCAGTGCAGAGCCCAACTCAGGGCTGGATCTCATGACCCTGAGATCATGACCTGAGCTGAAATCAACAGTAGGAGGCTTAACTGACTGAGCCCCCCAGGCACCTCTTGTATTTCTAATTTTTTGAGGAACTTCCATACTATTTTCCATTGTAGTTGCACCAGTTTGCATTTCTGCCAACAGTCCAGGAGAGTTACTCTTTCTCCACATCCTCACCAACACTTGTTATTTCTTGTGTTTTTTATTTTAACCATTCTAACATGTATGAAGCGATATCTCAATGTGCTTTTGATTTGCATTTCCCTGATGATGAGGGATGTTGAACATCTTTTCATGTGTCTTCTGGCCATCTATATGTCTTCTTTGGAGAAATACCTGTTTATGTCTTCTGCCCATTTTTTAATTGGGATTATTTTTTGTCTTGAGTTACATAAGTTCTTTATATAGTTTAGATACTAACCATTTATCAGATATGTCATTTGCGAATATCTTCTCCCACTCAGTGGGTTGTCTTTCAGTTTTGCTCATGATTTCCTTTGCTGTGTAGAAGCTTTTATTTTGATGCACTCCCAATGGTTGTTGTGTTTTGTTTTGTTTTGTTTTGCTTTTGTTTCCCTTGCCTCATGAAACATATCTAGAAAATGTTGCTACAGCTGATGTTAGAGAAATTACTACCTGCACTCTCTTCTAGGATTTTTAAGAATTCAGGTCTCACATTTAGGTCTTTAATCCTTTTTGAGTTTATTTTTGTGTATAGTGCAAGAAAGTGGTCTGGCTTCCTTCTTTTGCATGTAGCTGTCCAGTTTTCACAACACCATTTGTTGAAGAGACTTTTTCCTATGGCATATTCTTGCCTCCTTTGTCAAAGATTAATTGGCCATATAATCACTGGTTTATATTTGGGCTCTATTCTGCTCTAATGATCTTTGTATCTATTTCTGTACCAGTACTATTATGTTTTGACTACTATAGTTTTGTAGTATATCTTAAAATCTAGGATTATGATTCCTCCAGTTTTGTTCTTCTTTTTCAAGATTTCTGTGGCTATTCAGGTCTTTTGTGGTTCCATACAAATTTAAGGGTTATTTGTTCTACTTCTGTGAAAATGATATTGGTATTTTGAAAGGGATTGCATCAAATCTGTAGATTGCTTTGGGTAGTATGGACATTTTAACAATATTTGTTCTTCTTAAACCTTTTTTTTTTTTTAAGATTTTATTTATTTATTTGTCAGAGAGAGAGAGAGAGACTGTGCGAGAGCAAGCACAGGCAGACAGAGAGGCAGGCAGAGGCAGAGGGAGAAGCAGGCTCCCGGCCGAGCAAGGAACCCGATGTGGGACTCGATCCCAGGACGCTGGGATCATGACCCGAGCCGAAGGCAGCCGCGTAACCAACTGAGCCACCCAGGCGTCCCAACAATATTTGTTCTTCTGATCCATGATCATGGAATATCTTCCAATTTGTTTATGTTGTCTTCAGTTTCTGTCATCAGCATTTCACAGTTTTCAGAGTATAGGTCTTTCACCTCCTTGATTAAGTTTATTTTTAAGTGCTTTATTGGTTTTGGTGCAGTTGCAAATGGGATTGTTTTTCTTATCTTTCTTCTACTCCATTGTTAGTATAAGGAAATGCAACAGATTTTGTGTATTGATTTTGTATCCTGCAACCTTCCTGAGTTTATTTATCAATTCTTTTTTTTCTCATTTTTTAAAATTTAATTTCTTTTCAGCATAACAGA
Organism: Taxidea taxus jeffersonii; assembly: GCA_003697995.1. NCBI lineage: Eukaryota > Metazoa > Chordata > Mammalia > Carnivora > Mustelidae > Taxidea > Taxidea taxus. Next base: position 27,831 of record RCUC01126695.1, on the reverse strand, counting down.
ATTCATTGTTTATGTACCACACTCAGTGTTTCATGCAATATGTGCCCTCCATAATACCCACCACCAGGCTCCCCCAACCTCCTACCCCCTGCCCCTTCAAAACCCTCAGATTGTTTTTCAGAGTCCATAGTCTCTCATGGTTCATCTCCCCCTTCAATTTCCCTCAACTCCCTTCTCCTCTCCATCTCCCCATGTCCTCCATGTTATTTCTTATGCTCCACAAATAAGTGAAACCATATGATAACTGACACTCTCTGCTTGACTTATTTCACTCAGCATAATCTCTTCCACAATACTAATAATTTTTTGGTGGAGTATTTAATATTTTCTCTATATAGAATCATATTATCTGCAAATAGTGAAAATTTCTTACTGACTTGGATGCTTTCAATGTCTTTTTTTTTTTTTTTTTTTTTGCCTGGTTGCTATGTCTAGGACTTCTTGTACTATGTTGAATAAAAGTGGTGAGAATGGACAGCCCTGTCTTGTTCTGATCTTTGGGAAATAGCTCTTACCTCCTCACCATTGAATATGATGTCAGCTGTGAATTTTTCATATATGGCCTTTAGTGTGTTGAGGTGTGTTCCTTCTAAATATACTTTGTTGAGTTTTTTTTTTTATCATGAATGGATGTTGTATTTTGTCAAGTGCTTTTTCTACATTTATTGAAAAGATTATATGGTTTTTATCCTTTTTCTTGTTACAGTGATATATCACATTGATTGATTTTCAAATATTGAACAATCCTTGCGTCCCAGGAATAAATGCCACTTTATTGCAGTGAATGATTTTTTTGATGTATTGTTGGATTTGATTTGCTAGTATTTTTGAGGATTTCTGCATCTATGTTCATCAGAGATAATTGGTTTATAGTTCTCTTTTTTTCTAAAGCATTTATCTGGCTTTGGTAACAGGCATTGTAGAATGAATATAGAAGCTTTCCTTCCTCTTATCTTTTGCAAAGTTTGATAAGAATAGGTAGTAACTCTTCTTAAATATTTGGTAGAATTCACCTATGAAACTGACTGGTCCTGGACTTTTGTTTTTTGTTGAGAGATTTTTTATTACTGATTCGATTTCATTGTTGGTCATCAGTATCTTCAAATTTTCTATTTCTTCCTGATTCAGTTTTGGTAGGTTATATGTTTCTAGGAATATATCCATTTCTTATAGGTTGTCCAATTTGTTGGCATGAAATTTTTCATAATATTCTCATAATCTTTTTATTTTTGTGGTGTTTGTCATTATTTCTTCTCTCTCATTTGTAATTTTGTTTATTTGAGTTCTCACTCTCTCTCTCTCTTTTTTTTTTTTTTTTTGGATGAGTCTGGCTATAGGTCTATCAGTCTGTTGATCTTTTCAATAAACCAGGCCCTCATTTCACTGATCTGTTCTATTGTTATTTCACTTTCTCCTTTATTTATTTATTTCTAATCTGATCGTTATTATTTCCTTCCTTTTACTGGTTTGGGGTTTTATTTGTTCTTCTCTTTCTAGCTTTTTTATGTATAACTTTATGCTATTGATTTGATATTTTTCTTGTTTCTTGAGGTAGGCCTGTATTGCTGTAAGCTTCCCTCTTAGAATAGCTTTTGCTGTATCCCAATGTTTTTGGACTGTTGTGTTCTCATTTTCATTTGTTTCCATGCATTTTTTAAAATTTTTCTTTGATTTCTTGGTTTAGTCATTCTTTGTTTAGTAGCATGTTACTTAGCCTCCATATATTTTTGGTCTTTCTAGATTTTTTCTCGTAGTTGATTTCTAATTTCACAATGTTGTGGTCCAAAAAAATGCATGGTGTGACTTCAGTCCTTTTGAGTTCATTGAGGCTTGTTTTCTGGCCTTTGTGATCTATTCTGAAAAATGTTCCATGTGCACTTGAAAAAAATGTGTGTTCTGCTATTTTAGGATGGAATGTTGTAAATATATCTATTAGATCCCCTTGGTCCAGTGTGCCATTCAAAGCCACTCTTTCCTTGTCGATTTTCTGCTGGAATAATCTATCCATAGATATAAGTAGGGTGTTAAAAGCCCCCTGCTATTATTTTATTACTACTGATTACTTCTTTTATGTTTGTTATTAGCTGTTTTGTATATATCCATGTTGAATGAATAAATATATACAATTGTTATAGCTTCTTCTTCGATTGTTCCCTTCTTGTTGGATTCTTCTCTTACCATGTCCTTCTTTGTCTCGTTACAATCTTTGTTTTAAAGTCTATTTTGTCCCATACTAAGTATTGCTACTCTGGCTTTCTTTCCACTTCTGTTTGCATGATAAATGCTTTCCCATTCCTTCACTTTCAATCTGCATGTGTCCTTAGGTCTGAAACAAGTCTCTTGTAGGCAGCATATAGATGGGTCCTGCTTCTTTAACCATTCCTTGTCTTTTGATTGGAGCACTTAGTCCATTTACATTCAAGGTAATTATTGATAGGTATGTATTTATTCCCATTTTGTTACTTGTTTTGTGGTTATTTTTGTAGTTCTCTGCCTTTCTTCTCTTGCTCTCTTTTCTCATGGTTTGCTTGCTTTCTGTAGCAATATACCTGGATTCCTTTTTCCTTAATTCTGCATATCTCTTAGTGGTTTTCGATTTGTGCTTATCATTAGGTTTGTAATATAATGTCTTCTGCATATAGAAGTCTATGTTAAGTTGGTGGTTGCTTAAGATTTAACCTATTTTTTACCCCTCTCCCACCCACTCCATGTTTAGGCATGTAGGGTCATATTTTACATCCTTATATTTTGTGAATCCCTTGACTGATTTTTTAAAAATATTTAATTTATTTATTCATCAGAGAGGGAGGCACAGCGAGAGGGGGGAACACAAGCAGGGGGAGTGAGAGAGGGAGAAGCATGCTTCTCGCTGAGCAAGCAGCCCGATGTGGGGCTCGATCCCAGGATGCTGGGATCATGGCCTGAGCTGAAGGCAGATGCTTAATGACTGAGCCACCCAGGTGCCCCTCTTGACTGATTTTTATAGATATGTTTGTTGCACAGCTTTTGTGCTTCCTACTTTTCTTGATCCTACTGATGGTCTTATGTTTCCATTCAAGGAATCCACTTTAACATTTCATATAGGACTGGTATAGTGGTCATGAATTCTTTTACCTTTTGTTTATCTGGGAAATTCTTTATCTCTTCTTCTGTTTTGAATGATAGCCTTGCTGGATAGAGTATTCTTGGCTGCAGGTTTTTTCCTTTCAGCACTTTGAGTATCATGCCACTGTCTTCTGGCCTGTGAAGTTTCTGCTGAAAAATCCACTGATATGTTTCCCTTGTATGTAACAGTTTTCTTTGCTCTTGCTGTCTTTATTTGTTTGTTTGTTTGTTCTTAGAGAGGGAGAGAAAGAATTCTAAGCACGTTTCATGCCCAGTGTGGAGCCTGACTTGGGGCTTGATCTCACAACCCTTAAATCATGACCTGAGCCAAAATCAAGAGTTGGACACTTAACTGTCTGAGTCACCCAGGTGCCTTTCTCTTTCTGTCTTTAAAATAGTTTCTTTGTCACTACTTTTTGCCATTATGTATTGGTGTAGACCTCCTTGGTTGATTTTGTTAGGGTCTCTCTGTGCCTCTGGGATCTGGATGTTTGTTTCCTTTCTCAGATTTGGGAATTTTTTAGCTGCTGTTTCTTCAAATAAGTTTTCTGCCACTTTTCTCTCTCTTCTCTTTCTGTGATCCGTATAATATGAATATTATTTATGCTTGATGTTGTAGCTGAGTTCCCCAAGTCTATTTTCATTTTCTATTGTTATTTTGTCCCTCTCCTGTTCAGCTTTTCGCTTTGCATCACTCTGTCCTCTAGGCCACTGATCCATTCTTCTGCTTCCTCTAGTCTGCTATTTGGTACATCTAGTGTATTTTTAATTTCAGTTACTGAATTTTTTCATCTCCGATTGATTTGTTTTCTGTCTCATTGTTGAGGGTCTCAGTGAGATTCTCCACTCTTTTCTCAAGTCCAGTGAGTATCTTTGTGACCATTACTTTAAATTCTCTAACAGGCATATCATTTATCTCTGTTTCATTTTGCTCTCTTCCTGGATTTTGTCCTGTTCTTTCATTTGGCACATATCCCTCTATCTCCTCATTTTATCTAGATCTCTGCATCTGTTTCTATGTGAAGTCAGCTATGTCTTCTGCTCTTGAAAGTAGTGGTCTTGTGAAGAAGAGGTCCTTTAGTGCCCTACAGTGGAATGCCCCTGGCACTTCAGGAGTATCTCCTATGTGCATTGTGTGTCCCCTACTGTTGTGGCTGAGCTGCTTTTGCCTTCAGTCCAGCCTTCTGCAATGGCTCTCTTTGCCTATTGTCAGCAGGATTTGGTCCCTATATTGTTAGCAAGCCAGTCTGGGGCTACCTTGGGCTTAAGTTGAGTCAGACCAGACATTTGCCAGAGATGTAGTAGCACTGAACTGAGAAGCTTTAATTGGCGGGTGGGGGTCTGTAGTCAGAGCAGTTGTCTTTCCCTAGCCCACTCCACGGGCCACAGTTGGACTGGTGTGTATGGTTATCTTCCTTCTCTGGGTAGGAGTCACTTTGCAGTGGTGCTGATGCTCTCTGAGCTGCTTGTACACTGTCAGGTTTGTGGCACTGCCTTGGATAGGCTTCAGCCAAAGGCATATGGGAGGGGGCAGGTCCACAGGAGAATGTAGGGACAAAGCATGTGATGGCTGCAATTCCTCACAGGTTTGCTGCAGGAGGGGACCTGCAGCCAGTAGGGACCAAGGAAGGCTAAATTGGAGGGATTATATCCACAGAAGATTGTGGAGGCAGGGCATGTAGTGTTAGCAAGTTTTGTGCAGTTATGCTGAAGGAGGAGACCCAACTAACACCTGGCTGGAGGCACATGTCCACAGGAGAATGCTGGGGTGAGGCATGCTGTTAGCAACATAGGTAGGGAGTGTTGGAACTACACTGGTTCCCACAGGTGTCCATAGGTGTAGACTGGGGGATGGGAGAGGGAAGTGGTGCCCACCAGCTCCTTTGTTCCTGGAGAATTCTACTAATGATCCTAGGCCCTCCAGCACATGCTCTGATTATAAAAACTTGCAAAATTTGGCTCCTCTAGTTTTCAAAGCCAAATCTTATTAGGATTCATCTTCCCCATGCAAGTTCCTCATGTTTGAGGTGCCTAGGATGAAGGTCTGTTTTATTCCCCTCCTCTCATTGCACTGCCCCTCCTTCCTGTGATAGTCCCATGGGTTCCTTTAGCTCCCATCCATGTCTCTGCCCTTACTACCATCTTTGATGTGGCTTCTTTTCTATATTTAACTGTGGAGTGTCTATTCGGCCACTTTGCGTCCTTTTCTTGGTTATTTACACTGATGTGAGTATTATCTAGTTGTATCTTGAGGATGGGGTGAGGTTAGGATCCTCCTACTCTGCCATCTCCCCTAGACGTTCTTTCTCTTCTTTTTAAAAATGCTTTTTTGCTTTAATAAATGAAGGGATATAGATAATGTTAGAGATAATATAAATGTTCTTATGCCCCATTTTTTGAAGTCTGCAGAATACTTCCCTCTTTTGTGGGCCATTTTAAGGGAATTTGAAATTAAAATTATCATCCACTGACAAAACTTATTTAGTTCAGTGTCCAACTTATTTTCCATTCTGGATATGTATACACATCAGATAAATAATTTTTCCTTTGAAACACCACTCAGCATCCTTCCTCCCACAGTAATTCCTTCCAATACTGAAAGTGAATTTAAATATTTTGTTTAAGGTAACATGTAATATAACTTTTTCTCTCACACAAATGTAGTCACTTTTCTTAGCATATCACACTCTGAAGGCAGGCTGGGTCTTATTTAATTGCATGGAAGCCTGTCACTCAGAAACATCAACTTGACTTTGTTGGTTACATGCTCATTCTTAAATATCTCATTTCTTGAATTATGATATCACATTCTCTTGATTTTATTCTTCTTACTTCTTCTTTATCTCTTTCAGTGACCCCCTGTTTTGTTTTTTTTTATTTTTTTAAGATTTTATTTATTTATTTATTTGAGAGAGAGAGAGAACTCACATGCAGGAGTGTGGTATGGGGCAGAGGAAGAGGGAGAAGCAGACTCCCTGCTAAGCAGGGAGCATTAAGTGGGGCTCAGTCCCAGGGCCCTGAGATAATGACCTGAGCTCAAGGCAGATACTTAACTGACTAGTCACCCAGGCACTCCTGATCCCTTGTTTTGATCCAGTTCTATTAAGTATTATCCAAGGCTCTGTTTTACAGGTTTTGTTCCTTCATTACCCTTTTGCCCTTTAGAGATATTGCTTCCTCACCTTCGCACAGATGCACAGATACCCTTGCAAAGGGAACATATGCTAAACTATCAGTAACCATGGGCTCTTTTGGCTCAGCAAAGCACTGTACTTACAGGAAATATGGAATGACCAAAAGATTGATGCTGTTTCCAGATATAATTAGTACATGGAGAAAAACAACAACAACAAATGAAAACAAACAACTTTGTGCCTGAAAGGAGTCAGTATTTCACTGCTTTCAATTTGCCACACAGTTAGGTATTATAAGAACAGAATGTCTTCCACATTTTTATATGTAAGTGGTTCTAGTATTCAGAACTTTGAAAAATATTTTAGACTATACTCCTTCAAATATGCATTTTGGTTTATTGTTGAGTATTTTTTTAAATCATTGAAACATTTCTAGTTTTATGACTCTATATGACATGGTGAAGCAATTATAATCCAGTAACCATTGTGTGTAAAAATATAAAGGTTATTTCCCCCAAATTAAGAATTATTTAAAGTATATAATGTTGAATAATTTCTAGTTTTCTTTTATTTTTCTTATTTCTTTTTTCAAAACTTTATTGGGTATAATTGATATGCAAAAACTGCACATACTTATTTGATTTATACAATTTAAGGAGTCCGGACTTTGTATTTTTTTGTAAAATGAACATAATACTACATAAAATTAGTACAAGTTGTTCAGTATATTATCTTAATTAATTCTAAGTATTAGTTCACACTTCACTCATTAATTGATAATCTATATGCTGCTTCTAGATTTCAAGGAGATACTTTTTCCTGTTCATTTAGATCAGATTTGGAAAGAAAAAAAAATTGTTCTGAATAAATTAAAGATTTTCCACTATAACTTTTATTGTTTAATAATGTTTCAGATGTTTCAATTCTCAATAATCTATTAAGCAAAGCTGTAATTAAAGGAAAGATAATTTACTCATGGTATCATTGTATATCTATGAAACTGAAAAATAAAGGTATTAGAATTATGGAACTTTATTGAAATTAATGGACATATGACAAATATACAACAATAGGAACTTTCTTAGGGAAGTGTCTTTAGTAAGTTAAAGATCACAATGAGAAAAATATATTTATTAGAGGGGAAAAAACAACAAATCTAAGAGAAATTGCAATAGAATCTTTAAAAAAAATATTTTAAAAAATGTTAACAGTAGATCCTCAAGTCTAACTGAAGAAAAGCAGTATAATTTGAGAAAAATGGATTTTTAATAAATGGAAGGGAATGGCATATTCATGGACTTAAATATTACAATTATAAACATGTTCCAAAAAATTTATAGGTGCAGTTGCAATCAAATGTTAATCATAAATCCAATGGAGTGTTTTGAAACTGAGAAAAAAGCATAAAATCTTTATTGGAAAATAAACTGCTTAGACTAAAATATTTTTGTAAAAGAATGATAACAAGAGACTTGTTCTACCTTATATTAATAAGTATGACACTTCAATAAAAGAGAACACTATTAGAAAAATATGGACACATCAGGGAAACAACAAATATTCTAGAAACAAATTATTTTATATATGAAAAGCTTTTATAATAAAAGTAATATAAAAACTAGTAAGGAAGGGACGCCTGGGTGGCTCAGTTGGTTAAGCGGCTCAGGTCATGATCCCGGCATCCTGGGATCGAGTCCTGCATCAGGCTCCTTGCTCGGCGGGGAGCCTGCTTCTCCCTCTGCCTCTGCCTGCCTCTCTGTCTGCCTGTGCTTGCGCTCACTCTCTCTCTCTGATAAATAAAAATAAAATCTTAAAAAAAAAAAACTAGTAAGGAAGATGAAGATTACTTATTTTTCTTTTTTTCAGATTTATTGAAATATAATTTACATATGCCACTGTATACACAGTTGAAGTGTACAGCATAATAATTTCACTTATATGTATTATGAAACAATTACCACGGTAAATTTAGTTAATATCCATCATCTCATATAGATACTAAAAAAAGAGGAGGAAAAGTGTTTTTATTCTTGTGATAAGAACTCTTAGAATGTACTACTCTCTTAACAACTTTCAAATATACCATATAGCAGTATTAACTATAGTCATTATGTTGTACATTACATCTTTATTACTTATTTATTTTATAACTGGAAGTTTGTACCTAGCAATGTGTCTTCCTTAGAGAAATATTAGAACACATGAAAAAGTAAAGGATAAAAGAAAAATCATGGTGTAAAGGCAACTACTGTTAACATATTGAGTATTTTTTTTCAGTGTTTCAAAATTCATTGTTTATGTACCACACTCAGTACTCCATGCAATACATGCCCTGCACAATACCCACCACCAGGCTAGCCCATCCCCCCCACCCCTTCTCCCCTCTAAAACTCTCAGTCTGTTCCTCAGAGTCCACAGTCTCTCATGGTTTGTTTCCCCTTCCAATTTCCCCCAATTCACTTTTCCTTTCCCCTAATGTCCTCCATGTTATTCCTTATGTTCCACAAGTAAGTGAAACCATATGATAATTGACTTTCTCTGCTTGACTTATTTCACTCAGCATAATCTCCTCCAGCCCCATCTATGTTGATATAAAAGTTGGGTATTCATCCTTTCTGATGGCTGAGTAATATTCCATTGTATATATGGACCACATCTTCTTTATCCATTCATCTGTTGAAGGGCATCTTGGCTCTTTCCACAGTTTGTTGATTGTGGATTTTGCTGCTATGAACATTGGGGTACATATGGCCCTTTTCACTACATCTGTATGTTTGTGGTAAATACCCAGTAGTGCAATTGCAGGGTAATAGGGTAGCTCTATTTTTAATTTTTTGAGGAAATTCCACACTGTTTTCCAAAGTGGCTGCACCAACAGTGTAAGAAGTTTCCCCTTTATCCACATCCTCTCCAACAATTGTTGTTTCCTGTCTTGTTAATCTTTGCCATTCTAACTGGTATAATGTGATATCTCAGTGTTGTTTTGATTTGAATTTTCCTGATGGCTAATGATGATGAACATTTTTTCATGTGTCTGTTAGCCATTTGTATGTCTTCTTTGGAGAAGTGTCTGTTCATGTCTTCTGCCCATTTTTTGCATTTTTTGATGATTATCTGTTTTTTGTGTGTTGAGTTTGAGAAGTTCTTTATAGATCCTGGTTATCAGCCCTTTGTCTGTAGTGTCATTTGCGAATATCTTTTCCCATTCCGTGGGTTGCCTCTTTGTTTTGTTGACTGCTTCCTTTGCTGTCCAGAAACTTTTAATCTTAATGAAGTCCCAAAAGTTTATTTTCATTTTGTTTCCTTTGCCTTTGGAGACATGTCTTGAGAGAAGTTGCTCTAGCCAATGTTGAAGAGGTTACTGCCTCTGTTCTCCTCTAGGATTTTGATGGATTCCTGCCTCACGTTGAGGTCTTTCACCTATTTTGAGTTTATCTTTGTGTATGATGTAAGACAGTGATCGAGTTTCATTATTCTATACAGAGCTGTCCAATTTTCCCAGCATCATTTATTGAAGAGACTGCCTTTTTTCCACTGGATATTTTTTTATTATTTCTTGAATATTTTTTTTTACTTTTTTCCCTCACTGGAAATAACTTTTTTTTTATATGCCATAGGATATTGATATATGATAATTGTAAAAAATTTAGACAATGATGAAAAGTGAAAAGGGGAAAATAAAAAGTAGCATTAAAACTAGAGATAATTCTATTATCATTCCATATATATCCTTCCAGATTTTTTTCCTTTCAGATTTTTTGATGCACATGTATAAATATACATTTTGTTTTTATTTTTAAAAATTTTAATTCCACTGCAGTTAACATACAGTGTTATATTAGTTTCAGGGGTACAATATAGTGATTCAACAATTCTGTACATTACTTAGTGCTCATAAAGGTAAGTGTACTCATAATCCCAGTCACCCATTTACCTATCCCCCCACCCACTTCCCCAAAGGTGAAGATTATTTAATAATGATGAGATTCCATCCCCACTAGAACATAGTGAGATCCACAAGGCAAGTATTTTAGTTAACCACTGTTTCATTCAGTACCTACATGATTGTCTTCATAAGATAGGTGATCATTATGTATTTGCTGAATGATAAATGGTTTGGAAAAGTTCATTTTGATCCTCATATCACACAGTACTCTAAGATTAAGTTGAGATAAATTATAGTTAAACTGTAAGAAAATTGAAATAAATTGTTTTCAAATCTTTTGATGGAGGAAAAAATTTCATAAACTTAACATTAGTAGATATTATTGTAAAGGAAAACTATAGATTTGATTACATTCAAGTATAAAATAGGTGTCCAAAGTTTGCAAAACTTTATAAACAAAATTAACAAGCCAAGAAAGAACTTAAAAGTATTTGTAACAAACCTGCAGATCAGCAAACGAAGCATTAAGCCCCTATTACTGGAATGGTCAGAGGGCATGAATAAATAGTTCAGGAAAACAGGGAGTAGAAATAGCTAAGAAACATAAAATGTTCAAATTCTCAAGTAATGAATGAATAAATGTGAATGAAAACAACAATAAAACACATGACATGTAAAATTTACCTATTATAAATATTTAAAATAGATATTATGTTCAACACTTACAGTAGCATAGTATGATAAGCATGCTCACACACAAGTGTAGCAAAGCATTTTGAGCCCATAATTTGAGCCAGTAATTCCACTTCTTGGGATCTAAGCTAATAAAATAATAAGCAATATGGTCAAATATCCATATGCAAATAAGTGACTCATTAAATGTTTAAATCTGAATAACTAAATAGAAATAAGTAAATGTCTAATAATAAGGTAGTATTTAGAAAATGAACCCAGCACGTTCTTCAAAAGTAAATAGAATTGTGCCCCTCCTTCCTAACTCTCCCGGTGGCTTACCAGCATAGCTAAAATAAAACCTAAACTTCCTAAGGCAGCCTCTAAACAGGACAGGATCTGCTCCTGCCAAGCCTCATCTCCTACTAGTCCTCCGTCCCAACCCACTATGTTTGCTGTTTTTCAGACACATACCCTTCTTTCATCTCCCAGAAAGTGCCAAACTCCTTCCCTGGGCATCTTCAGGTGTGCTCTTACTTCAGCCTGAAACACTTCCTTTTTATTTTTCTTAGTTGACTCCTTCTAAAGCTCCAGGTCTAAACTGTCATTTACAAAGGCTTTCCATGGAACCCACGTAAATCAGTTTTCTCCTACCATGCCCTTTCCCAGTATTTTTCATTCATAGCAGTCTCTCTAATTTGGGGGGTGGAGGGACAGAGAATTTCAGAAATGTCATTAGAGATGTTTCGAGAACAAAGAATTCAACCAGTTGAGTGAACATTCATTATAATCATCTCTCTCCCCTATTAGTTTCCATATATTCCTGGATTTGGCTAACTGTTTAGTTTGGGAATATAGCAGCCATGGTATTTGACAAAAACAATGCAGTATTGGTTATTTTCTGTCTTTATGACTGAAATGAAGGCATGCAAAGAAAAATTTTTAAGACCTAGAGTTCAGAGAAAACCAAATAAATGGGGGGAGGCATTGACAAAATATGGAATCAAATGATGATATTATTATTTATTCAAGATATATTGGATGGTCAGCTTAAATGCTTTCTAGTAATAGGTTCTTTTGATAATGGGTTAAACTTTCAGGGCCACTTAAGCTTGAGGCTCACAAGGTGGTATGTCACTTACCAATTTATTGCTTCTTAGTTTTGAATGAATTCTTTAGTAGATGCTCTGTGCAAAACATAGAATTCCTTTAAAAATTTTTTCCTTTAAAGGGAGCATGAAGTTAAGCTTTCTCAGTGTGGGGTGCTATAGAGATATGTGCGGAAAGAAGAGATTTCTAATTTCTGGTGGGAGGATTGGGAGGCAGCAGAGAGGGGCTTGATGGTGAGAGCATGAATGAGGACATCTCATAAGGTTTGCTCCAGTTAAGGGACTAGAAAGCTGTCTCTCTCTCTTACCTTGCAGCCTTGGCTGATGATAACCATTCCTCAGCAGTCTGAACCAGAACCACCACAAGTCTGAACATCATAATGGTCTCTTCCCCTGTTAAAGAGTTTTCATACACCAGAGTGTCACACATCTAGCAGTAATTCTTTCTGCAAACTTTCCCACTGTCCTTTAAGCTCTGAGGGCCTTAGATCACTGCCAGCTGCCAAACTCCTATTATGTGTTCAGCTGCCCATTGCTGATCACCTTACCCCCCTCCTCTATTCCAGAGAGTTGTTTGTTTACCTAGCAAGTCCAAACCAGCTCTGGCCTAGTTACACAAGCAAACTTCTCTGCTACATGATGGCCAAACCATACTTCTTCCAATGATGTCTGAACAACTTACAGGTGTTTCCATCTTTGAGTACTCTTCAGCCCTAGGGCACCACAAAGAGTTCTTTATAGCTTATGATTATTCTTTTATCACAATGAATACATTTTTTATATTAAGCTTCCCTTATTTAACCTATTATGTGTTGTCTATCGTGACTGGACCCAGGTTGAGAAGCATCTCACCATGCAGAGGATAGCAGAGAAGGTTCTGGACAGATACCAACATGCAGACAGACTCCTTGGGCAGAGAAGAATCTGGTATGTGGGAAAGAACAGAGATCAGTGTGTCTGAAAGCTGTTGAATGATTTAGAAATTGAAATAAGTGATGTTGGAGGGAGGGTATGCTACAGAAGAGGTTTAAGTATAATTCTAAGTGCAATGGGAAATTTAAAAAATGAAGAGATATGATAATATTCTAACTATAATACGATCCAGTTGGCTGATATGTGGAAGTGGACTGCAGAGCAGCAGGAGTGAGTATGGAGGCTGGATTGCAGGTTAATGTAGTCATCTGGGTAAGAGATGATAGCAGCCTGGCCCCTCATCAGTAGTCACTTATAATGGAGAAACATGGAGAACATCAGGAAAAATTTTGGAATAGAGTATTATCTAATTGTATATATATGTGGTTAGTGAGGGAAAGTGAAAAATCCATCACTAAAGTCAAGGTACCTAAGTGAATGTATGGATAATGCTGCTTCAACTTATAACCAGTCAAATCTTCATTCCTTTCAGAAGCTTCTTTTTTAGATTTAAATAGAACAACTGTATCCAAGATCCTAGTGTTTCCAATCCCACTAAGGACTAAGAACATATAAGAATTTGAATTTAGTTAAATCTGAGATTCTAAAGACCAGCTCTTCTTCATCTTACAGCAGAATCATGTATCTTGGTTGTCTAAAACCACTCAATCCAAGCCCTGTGTTGGCACCTCCTTTTATATAACTATGTGCATGGCTAGCACTAGCCAAAACATGATTTATAGGTCCCATAAATCTAATTTCTGGGTCATCCTATCCCCTCCAAAAATTTCCATTCTTCTCCTAACTGATTCGGAGCATGTACCTTCTTTCTCCACTCTTTACCCAGAGAAACAGACCCTCTTGTTTAATTCATCCATATAAATTTTTTTAAGGCTGAATTTTTCATAATCCTCAAAAATGTGGTTTTAGGATTTGATGGTCTGTCTCTTTCGTGAGAATACCCTGATGTAATACTCAGAAGTCCTTTTCTTTATTACCTTACCTCTCAACTTACTCTTTCACATGTTGTGAGTGCTTTTATACATATTATCTTATTTGATAGCAGATATTAGAGATTGGATTCAGCTCAAAAATGATGAACTAATCCAAACTTCTCCATACATCAATAGAAAACTGCAGCCAAAAGCAAAACATTTGTCGAGGTCACATGGCTAGAAACTGTTGTACTCATTTGGAAACCCTCCTCGCTTGACAGGGCAGTATAGTCTACCTTCTGCCATGATGCCTTTTCCTTGATGGCTTATATTAAAGTTAAAGCGATGCCTACTGCTCATGTTTTTAGAGTTTCTGGCATCATGTTGATCTTTGTTAGGCCCCAATGTTCTTTCTAAATAGAGAAATGCATAAAATTCCAAATACGGTAGGTCTCTTTTCTACCCTCAGACAAGTTATATGACCACCCACAATGAAAATAAAAAGGGCAAAGAAGGGGGATCTGAAAAGTAGAGGGTGTGAATTACATGAATACTTCTTTGCCCACAACTCCCCAGGAAGAGCACTGTATCTGCTTACTGTGCGCAGGAGTTTCCTAGTGTTGTTGTTAACGTGCAGATTCTAATTCAGTAGATTTAAGATGGGGTCTGAGAATCTGTACTTCTAAGCTCCCAGATGGTGTGGACGCTGGGGGTCTGCAGAAGACCCTGAGTAGATCAGACATGGGCTTGAGACCCTAAAAAATTGGTGCCTGAGGTTGCCCTCTGCTGGCAGCAGCTGTGCAGGCCGAATATAGGGAGTTAACGCTGCTTGTTGGCAATCCAAGTGAGAAACGGGATTTAAGGATTTGGGTAAAAAAAGCCTTCTCTCAGGGCGCCTGGGTGGCTCAGTGGGTTGGGGCCTCTGCCTTCAGTTTGGGTCATGGTCTCAGGGTCCTGGGATCGAGCCCCACACCGGACTCTCTGCTCGGCGGTGAGCCTGCTTCCTCCTCTCTCCCTCTCTGCCTGCCTCTCTGCCTACTTGTGATCTCTGTCAAGTGGATAAATAAAAATCTTTAAAAAAAAAAAAAAGCCTTCTCTCATGCTAACTGTGTGTGTTCACTTGGGTAAGCTATGGTGCCCAATTTTTGGTCAAATACCAATCTAGATGTTGATGTTGTTGTCAAGGTATTTTTTTTAGCCGTGATTAACATGTAAATCAGTAGACTTTGAAGAAAGTGGATTACTCTCTATATAACATAGGTGAGCCTCATCCAATCAGTTAAGAGCCTTAAGAAAAAAGACAAGACAGAAAACCTGCAAAACAAAAGGAGTTATGCCTCTAGACTGCCTTCCAACTCAAGACTGCAACATCATTTGTTGTTGGAATGTCCAGCCTGCTGGCCTGCTCTGCAGATTTCAGACTTTCCAGCCCCCACAACTACATAAGTCAATTCCTTAAAATGAACCCCCCCTCTACATATATATGTATATATATATATATATATATATATATATATATATATACACATACATACATATAACCTGTATGTGTGTGTGTGTGTGTGTGTGTATAGAAAGAGGGTCTGTTGGTTCTGTTTCTTTGGAGAGCCCTGACTAATATATCCTAATAATTGGAGAATAACAATTTCCCAGTATTACTATTGTTATCTTTTTTTTTTAAGATTTTTATTTATTTATTTGACAGACAGGGATCACAAGTAGGCAGAGAGGCAGGCAGAGAGAGAGGAAGGGAAGCAGGCTCCCCGCCGAGCAGAGAGTCTGATCCCGGGCTCGATCCCATGAGATCATGACCTGAGCTGAAAGCAGAGGCCTTACCCACTGAGCCACCCAGGCGCCCCAGCACTGTACAGTACTATTGTTATCTTATCAAGTACATGACAAATATGAAAAGGAGATGCAGAGGAAGCACTAAAAATATTGATTATTCACTCATTCATCAAATATATTTGAGCATCTATTCTGTCATGCTCTCTTCCAGGCCCTAGGGATATGGAAGTAAGGAAGATACAGTTCCCGCCCTTGTGCAGCATAAGATCTAGTGAGGGAGACAGACTACAAATAATATAAATGTAGATAGTGGTAAATGTCATGAAGAAACATAAAGTAGGGAAAGATGAAAGTAGATAGTAAGGAGCTCTCTGCAGATGTAGTATTTGAGCAGAAATCCTCTACACTAACTCACATTTACCTGACTATGTTTTTATGTATTCACCATGTTTTACATGATTTTTCAGATGGCAGGGATAAAAAAAATTAATAATATTTAACTTTAAGAAACTTACCCACAGGAGATGAAAATCATATACACCTGCAAAAAAACAGAGGGTATTTTATAAAAATTACACCAAATAGGGTAGCTTAAACTATAAAAATAGCTGGAGGATAAAGACAAGTTAGATTGGATGAATCCTTTAAACCAGATGAGCAGTGACAGAAATATATAGTGTGTGTTGGGAGTCAAACCTTAAAATAAGTTGTTTTTTGAACATACTAAATTACCTAATTTATTTTGCTTGCGGCAGTATTTCTTTGAAGATCTAATTTCAGTTCTCATATAACAAATGCTATCTAGCTATTGATCCTTCCAACTTTCAAGTCTCAACATTTGTTCTTCTGTTGTTTCTTTATGACTGGTAGCTATTAGAGCTGTCATTATATAGTTCTACTCTGATACCCATATGAAGTGCAGTACATAAAAGAAGGCATTGTTTAAGGGGTTAGAGTTGATGTTAGTTGGCCCAAATTGTAATCTTCTCTACTTACCTCAACCTACTTATTAAGTCTATATTAGGAGTTTTACACATTTTTTTGTTTTTATCCTTAAGACTGGAATTTACTTTTACATTAGCTAAATACAAAGTCAAGAGTAAAAAGTATAAAGGTATATACTAATAATATAGCTATTCAAAACAATGTAAGAATATAAATCTTAAATATAAGTTGTAAGAGGTTTTTAAAAATTGAAGGTGAATATGCTTTGTGTGTAACACATAGTTCTTTGACAAATGTTAAATGAGAACCTGGTTTTGGAGAGGTGGAAGAGAACTAGTATTTGTCAAGGTTTTTGTAAGTTCTCTCACTTAATCCTCACAGTGCCATAAAAATGCCAGAATCTGGGTCTATCTCAAGCCTGCTTGGCCACAAATCCCATGTTCTTTTTTTTTTTAATTTAATGTAATTTTATTTTTTTCAGTGTTCCAAAATTCATTGTTTATGCACCACACCCAGCGCTCCATGCAATACTTGCCCTCCATAATACCCACCACCAGGCTCACCCAACCCCCCAACCCCTCCCTTCCAAAACTCTCAGTTTGTTTCTCAGAGTCCACAGTCTCTCATGGTTCGTCTCCCCCTCCAATTTCCCCAAACTCCCTTCTCGCCTTCTCACAATGTCCTCCATGTTATTCCTTATGCTCCACAAGTGAAACCATATGATAATTGACTCTCTCTGCTTGACTTATTTCACTCAGCCTATTCTCATGTTCTTTTTCTATACCTTACTGATTTCCCTTATTTGTTTAAGAAACATAATTGTTCTCCTGTGTCCACTCTAGTTCCCTTCCAATCAAGACAGAATTACCTTTAGAAAATGAATCACATGACCTCCTGTGCTAGGAGTTAAAAACAGTCTCTGGCTTTCCACGGCCCTAAGGGAAAATTCATCCTATGATTCAGGAGGCTTTGCATGCTCTGGTTCCAATTATTCTCCAGTTTCATTCTATACCTACTCACACCTTTCTGCATCAGCCACACACTGGTCATTTTTTATGATCCCTTCCACGGGAACTTTGCACATGCCAGATTGTCTGCCTGAAATTTTTTTTTCAAAATTTTATATAAATTCTAGTTAGTTAACATTATAGTGTAACACTCATTTTAGGAGTACAATTTAGTGATTTATCACTTACATGTAACACCCAGTGCTCAACACAAGTGACCTCCTTGATATCCATCACCTATTGAACCCATCTCCCACCTACCTCCCCTCCAGCAACCCTCAGTTTGTTCTCTATAATTAAGTCTGTTATAATTTGATTCCCTTTCTTTTTTTTCCCCTTCCCCTATGTTCATCTGTTTTGCTTCTTAAATTCCACATATGAGTAAAATCATATGGTATTTGTCTTTCTCTGACTTATTTTACTTAGCAAAATACACTCTAGCTCTATCCATGTCATTGAAAATGGCAAGATTTCTTTCTTTTTATGGCTGAGTAATATTCCATTTGAATGTGTGAATATGTGTGTGTGTGTGTAATATATATATAAAATCACTTTGCTCTGAATCTAATTAACGTTCTTCAGACCAAAGTGATTATGGGAGTTTGAGGAGGAAGGCCAGCCATGGTTGAAGGAACAGCATGAGCTTCAGTGTCACCACTATTCAATCAAGGTTGTAGATCATTAATATCAATTTCTCATTCTCCTTTGCAGACACATCCTCCTCTGTACACCCCTTAAATATTGGTATTCTTGAGAATTCTGTATTTTCCCATTTTATTCTATTCAAGAGCAATCACATCTTTCAACAATGTTTTAACTATCATTTTTCGATGGATATATCCCATTTGCCGTTTTTTCAGTACATAGTTACCAAAATCCTTCCAGGTTCCAGGTATTATATTTGGTCCTAGAAATAGGAAAATTACTGAATATAGGCTCTACCCTCACAAAACAAACAAACATACATACATACATACAAAAACACTGTCAAGTGGAGAGGGGTGGACGGAATAATGAAACTTATGGTATATGTGGTAAGCATAATGATGTTTCAAGATATGCCCAGATTATTGTGGGGCATCTAAGTCTGCTTAGAGAGATGAAGTGTCTCCCTTTCTAGATGCTGAGTCTTAAAAAGAGATGTACACTGTGTGTGTGAAGGAGAGCTTTTAGGGAAAGGGAGCACAAGAAAAGATATTTCTTTAGGAGATCGATGTGAAAAATTAGGGATTAGAGCATGGGCAGTATTGAATCCCATGTAGATAATGTTGTGGAATGAACACAGATGATGGGGATTAACTGAAAGATTGAAGACTGAAGTAGAGTGATTCCATAATCAGATTGCATTGTAAATGTAAAACTCATAGTGTTGAGAATAATGAATAAAAATGGTTAGACAGAAGACAGGAAGACTCTTGAATTATAGGAGTAGTGAAGTTGGAGATACTGAGATAGATTTATTAAGTACTGTAGTACACATCTAATGTAAGGCACCATCGGCTGAGCCATAGTACACAACATTTTTCTTTGTACCACTAAGAGGGAATAAAATCTCTGCTAATCAAACTATAACAATACATTAACTGTTGCTTGTTGGTATGTATCTTGACTTCAGAGATGTTAAAATGTGAAATCAACATCTATAATTGCTGAAATAGAATACTTTGAGGTTTCATATGTAGAAAGAAAAGAAAAAGAAGTCGAGAACTAAGCTTCTACCTTAAGTGATGGAATAGAAATTGATCTAGGTGAATTAGGCAGAAAATATAGGCTATCTGATTGTTTAGGATTAAAAAAAGATAAGTTTCATTTCAGGCTTGTTGAGTTTGATGCTTTTGTGGGCTATTTGCAACTGAGAATATATAGTCTAAATAATGTGCAAATGAAGATCTAGGCTGGAGGTAGACACTTGGAGATCATCCACATGCAGGTTGGGTATTCCTGAAATCGTGATCATGGGTGAATTCTCACAGTTATTGCTTAGTAATGCTTAATAGCAGTTATATAAGGGCCAAACTAAAAGAGAGAAAGAGAAAGAAGAGCCAAGTGAGTATAGTATCATGGAGGATTGGGGAACAAAAAAGTTTTGGGAGAGAAAAATGATCATAAATATTCACTGAAAAAGATAAAGATTGAACTGTTCATTGGGTTTGATCCCTGGTGAACCTCAGCATGAATAGTCTTTCAGAGTGATGGGGACAGAAGTTAGGTTGCAAGCCATTTGAGGGTGAATGTACGATGAGGTAATAGACACCTGAAATGAAACCAATTGTTCAGTAAGTGTGGATGGGAGGGCAAGAGAAAATAGAAAATGCCAAAAGATATATGAAAGAAAATAGTTTTAGTGTAAGAGATGGAAAAGTTTTTAAACCAAGCAAAGGAACCACTAGAAAGAAAGGAGATAAGAGAATAGGAGAAAGGAAGCAGATGTTCAGACAATGAATGGGTGGCTGAGATAAATCTTTTCCCAAAGCTTTAATTTCCTCCCTAAAATAGGAGCAGAGTCTCTTGCTCTTTTATATTGGTGTTGGGGAAGGTTTCTGATTATCACAAATTAATAGCATTTTTAACTTAATGAACAACTATTCCTGTATTTTCTATGTAGGTTTAAATGAGCCAAACTCCAAGAAGCAAAGACATAGAAAGCTAGAGCGACTACTCTATGGAGATGGATCAGGAGTATGGGCTTTACTGCTCTCAAAGACTGATCTGTATTATGTTTATACCATGCATAAACTATGTGCTGCCAAGCCACAACCTAGAACATTATAATCAGAGTTATGTCTGAAATGGTAGTAAAGCAAAACGACAGATGTTGAAGAGGCATTGAAAATGACTCCCAACTTTTTAACCTTTTCCTGTCACTTTTTACTATACAGGGTTCCACATAGGTAATGCAATGAATATGATCATTTTACTTTCCAAGAGTGCTGAGAAATGTTCAAATGTCTATTGGAACAAGGGTGAATACTTGAAAAATTATAAAGAGGTATCTATCTTTTTGACTTACTATCACACTATATGAGTAATCAGAGTTATCCACAAATTCTAACAATGAAATGATAAAATGAATTTTGTAAATAGAGTTTAAAATATTCTGAGATTTAAGTACCTCATCACCTGTGAATATTTTCCTGGAAATCTATCCTCTTGAATTATTGAAGATAACAAGCATTCTGCTATCCTCTGTTCTATTGAAAAGTAAATTCCTGTTTTTTACCTACTGGTAGGTAGTGGATCAAGTTCACATCATCGGCAAAAACATTTTATTTTAAATAAATTCCCACTGAATGTCAATGAACACATTAAAAGTCATGGTTTTGGGGGCATCTGGGTAGCTCAGTTGGTTACGCATCCAACTCTTGATTTCAGCTCAGGTCATGATCTGGGGGTAATGAGATCAAGGCCTGAATTGGGCTCTGTGCTCAGGGTGGAGTATGCTGTCCCTCTCCCTCTGTTCCTCCTCCTGCTCTCTCTCATAAATAAATTTTCAAAAATCTTTTAAAAAATAGTAAAAAAAAAAAGAAAGTGATGATTTTTCTATGGTTCTTACTAATTTATTTTCTGATCAATTTAATTGTTAAATATTTCATATGCAATAAAGTATTTTACAATAGCATTAAAGATCAAAAATTTTTGCAAACAACAGTCAAATATTAATTGCAACAACATCTGCATAAGAAAGGTAAATACTTTTTTTCTATATATTTCAAGATTAGGTTTAAAAGTTATCTATTTAAGCTTTTACAGATATTGGTTAAAGGGTCATGGTTGAGAAGTTACATTATTTAATCTATTGAAGGTGACAGCTATATATTACATGAATGTGTAGTTATGGACTTCTGAATATTTATTACTTGCTTACTACTCTATAATGGCTTTGAATAGTCTGCTATGTAAGTATATATTTAGTCATTTCAAAAATGCATATTATTATTTGGCAGACTTTGTACCGAAGCATGATAAAAGAGGTGTTGTTTTCTCAGTACTATTCTGGGGGCATGCCAGGTATTCACAAGTAAGTCTCAAACATATTATTTACTAGCATGAGGCTTGGAAATATGTGTGTTTACAAAATATGCATTGCTGCCCCAGCCTAAACTCTATAGAAGTTTTTCAGATATATTTATCTAGAAAATGAAAAAAAAAATCTGCTTCTTACTTTGTTCAACCCTACCTTTACCTTTGACCTTGCCCTAGACCATCTTAAAAAAAGTCTAATCTTGACAGCAGTCGATTATTTAATTGCCACCTCATTTCCTGCCTCCCATTTAACTCTGATCTCAGAAAGATGTCTACACCTGTACCACTGGCATCCTATTTCCTAGTTCGTAGTCAATTTCCATCTTCTAAAGTCCAGCCTTTCAAGATCTCACGGCGCTGAATTAATTATCAATAGAGTGCCTATCTCCATATGTCATTTCAGTTTCTGGGTTTGTTTTGTAAGACTAAATATGCCATTCTCACAACCTAAGCTTCCTTCTCCCTGTTTCACTTATTCTACCATTTTTTTTTAACTTTATTTAAGCTTTATTTAAACATATAATGTAACCCCACCACCCTCTCCCAACCCCTCTTCCCCCTACCCCCCTCAGTTTGTTTTATGACATTAAGAGTCTCTTTTGGTTTGTCTCCCTCCCGATCCCATCTTCTTTCATTTTTACTTTTCCTACCACCTTAACTCCCACCCCCGTTGCATCTCCACTTCCTCATATCAGGGAGATCATGTGGTAGTTGTCTTTCTCCAGTTGACTCTACCATTGTTTTTAATGGACACTGCATTCTTTAATTCACATGGTAATAATTATTCAAACTTTCTATTAATTTATTTTCATTAACAACTCGAATTTGTTTAATAAATGACAAAAAATAATTCAGCAATTTGTAAGTGCACCTAATATTTTAGATTTTAGAGTTGTACATAACCTCTCAGATCATCTAATAAGTTCCTTTCACTTAGCAGATGTAGAAAGCCATAGCAAGAAAAGTCAAATGACCTTGATTCTACTGTTGATGAGTGATAATACCAGGACTAAGATCCAGCTTTTCTTAGCAATTTGTTGTTGCATCTAATATAGTTATTTATTATAAAACTTTAGATATGCATCATTTTCATATACTGTATTTTATATGGCCTAATATAAATTTGATTGCTGATGACACTTCCACAGTGCCTTCTTAGGTTTGGAATTCCCCCTTCCTTAAATTGTGTTTGTCTCTTGTGGCATGTGGAAGAGACAATGAAATCAAAGATACAATGAAGAAAAAAAATGCATAAAATATATTTGGAGAACATCAGAAACTTCAAAACAGTAAAAATCAAGTAGAACATTTGAAGGAAAAAAATGAGGGAATTAATGTTCTTGTTAAGTCAAAATGACTCTTTTATGGGTCTCATATTCTTCTATTAGTGGTTCTTTGGGATTTCTATATAACATTTCCTAGTGTTTGTTCATTGGTATTACAAATCTGTTATCTATGAGCTGTTCATGTTTGAATGTATTAGGTTGGCTTTCCTTTCCTTATATTCTGTAGTCCATTCTCTACCTTGAACCACAAAAATCTGTTTATCTGTGTGTTCTGGAAATGAATGTCTCTTCCTAGGAGTTAAACCAACATTTAACAGATTGTAAGCTAGAGGGGTGCCTGGGTGGCTCAGTCATTTAAGCATCTGTCTTCAGCTCTGGTCTGGATCCCAGGGTCCTGCAATTAAGCCCCACATCGGGCTCCCCACTCAACAGGGAGTCTGCTTCTCTCTCTCCCCTTCTTCTCCTGCTCTCTCTCTTTCCCACTCTTTCTCTCTCAAATAAGTAAAATATTTATTTTTAAAAAAAGAGGGGGGTGCATATGGGTGGCTCAGTCATTAAGTGTCTGCCTTCAGCTCAGGTCATAATCCCAGGGTCTGGGGATCGAGCCCCACATCAGGTTCCCTGACCAGCGGGAAGCCTGCTTCTCCCTCTCCCACTCCCCCTGCTTGTGTTCCTTCTCTTGCTGTGTCTCTGTCAAATAAATAAATAAAATATTTAAAAAAGAGAGAGAGAGAGAGAGATTGTAGACTAGAGATGAAATGTATGTACATATATACGTATTCTCCATACATAAGACTATATCAGTACAAATTTAATATAAAATCTCAAACAGTTGAAGTAAGTTGCATTGACATTAGCTGTACCACTGAATTATTTTCACTAACTTTTCTATTAATTTTAATATTTAACTATATATAACTAAGTTAGAATCAAATTTCACACACATCTTGACAAACCAATATTGCTAAGCAAAAAATATAAACAGAATAACTCAAATTTGTGTTGCTTCCTCACACAATACTATTTAAAAAACAGCATTTACTAAAGGCAGTGGAAACTCAGGATTGCCATGCTCAAGTAAAAGTTTTGGAATTTAAGAAGCACTTAGTTGCTGCATTAGGCCATTTAGGATGTTTCAGCGTCTCAGTTGACTGTAATTCCAATCTGCTCAAGTGCCCTGTTAATGACCTTCCATCTCCAAGTAAGCAGAGGAATTCAATGTTTATACTTAAAAAAAAAAAAAAATCTCTACCACAAACAGATTGAAGGACAGGTTCTATCTTTACTATGTCAGGAGAGAGTAAATTGTTACCACTACATCAACTGAGAGAGACTGATCTTCAGTGGCTCTTAATGAAAGCCCTCATTGACAAAACAAAATCAACAGATCCAGGTATAAGAAAGCCACTTAAGTGTTTTCCATTTCTTATTGTCTAACACTGCGTAATTATATTCCTAAAGTCTAAACAGCAGTGAAATTTACCCACACTTACACTTTAACTTTGGTGACATGTAGTAAGCAGATAGGTCTCTAGGCTTCCTGTGGAAGTGTCACTCCAATACATAAAAGTATTCCCATTTCTGTGCAGAGTAAAAAAGTCCCAACATCTGGGGATGCTCTTACAAAAAGTCCAATGTTTAACCCCCATCCCCAAAATAATCTAGAAGCCCAAAATATGCCAATGTTTATTTGAATCAGTACCAAACTAAGAAAGCAGCAAACCTTGTTTCACCTCTTAAAACAGAGCAAAGAGGCTATGACTGACTGTTTAAATCTTGTGTTAAAAAGCCGTTGTGCTTTCCCACCAACAGTGTAGTAGGGTTCCCCTTTCTCCGCATCCTCGCCAGCATCTGTCATTTCGTGACTTGTTCATTTTAGCCATTCTGACTGGTGTGAGGTGGTATCTCATTGTGGTTTTGATTTGTATTTCCCTGATGCCATATACGATGGAATACTATGCAGCCATCAAAAGAAATGAAATCTTACCATTTGCGATGACATGGATGGAACTAGAGCGTATTATGCTTAGCGAAATAAGTCAACTGGAGAAAGACAACTACCACATGATCTCCCTGATATGAGGAAGTGGAGATGCAACGGGGGTGGGAGTTAAGGTGGTAGGAAAAGTAAAAATGAAAGAAGATGGGATCGGGAGGGAGAAAAACCAAAAGAGACTCTTAATGTCATAAAACAAACTGAGGGGGGTGGGGGGAAGAGGGGTTGGGTGAGGGTGGTGGGGTTACATCATATGTTTAAATAAAGCTTAAATAAAGTAAAAAAAAAAAAAAAGCCGTTGTGCTTAAAAACAAAACAAAACAAAACCCGTTTTGCTTCAAGGACAAATTGAGGTGTTGTATTTAATGTATAAACTTTTAATATCAAGTTCTAGGCATCTGATGTCATCTGTCTTTACAAGCATAAAAAAGACATTCTGTATCTCCTAATATACTTGTTCTCAGATTATTTATTTCCAGCAATGTATAATGCACTGCTTCTAACCTATAGGAGACTATTCCATTTTATTTTGTACACGATTTTGTGTTCAAAGAGCTAACAGCCTTGAGGCAAAATATCAGTAATAATGACATAAAGTTCTGCATTGTTTCAATAAAATGTCAAAAAATATGAAATTCTTTATTTTTTCTGTTATGGATTTAAACAATGACATAGTACAATTTCTTTATAGTATAAATAAATACTCCTTTGAGTATAACTCAGATTTGTCATGTTAACAGCCATTCTCCCCATGTATTTTCCACATGGTTACTAAATTAATTTGGATTCCTAGCTGGAAAATAGTTTAGAGTAATAAATTATCTAAGCCCTTCAGATCAGAAGAGGTTAAATAACTCAGTTTTTCACTGCCTAAATGGTGTGTTTTTCTCTACCCCACACATAAAGATAAATTTTTGAGAATCCAAGACAATGTAAAAAATTGTCACCAGGAAGCTTTACAACAAATGAATGCCACTCATATAAATACAATTAAGTTTGTTAGGGCACTATGTGTAAAACGCTACCAGATTTACATCTGATTAGAAGAGGCTGATCTGTGTGAGTGGAGAGGAAGCCATTTGAGTATTGGGGGTCGGGGGCTGTGGGTGGAGGGTAGACTGAAAAGGAGAAAAGGAGAAAGTAGCATGGATTTGGACCAAACTAAAAATGTTTCTTATGTGAAGTTCTGAGGTTTGGATTTTATCTTGTAAGTTGTAAGGAACCAATGGTGGTTTTTCAAGCTGAAGAGTTATTCTTGGCTTTGATCCTTCTGTATCAAATTCCACCAGTAAATAATAATTGCCATGAAGAGAGTGTCTCTATGGTTTAAAGAATTTAATAAATATTTTAGAGGAGGCAGGTATGATGACGGTCAATGGAAGAATTTCAGTAGAATTGAGAGGGAAAGGAAAGCAAAAGAAACCTTAGTAAGAAAAGTTGCTTCTGAAAAATTGGATAAACGGGAACAAGTATGCATTCAAGCAGTAATAACCAGAGGTGCGCTTTGAGCATTGCCGTCACAGTGTAAAACATAATGGTTAAGAAAACAGCTTTCAGAGTCATCTAGACTTGAGTTCAAATTCCAGCACTTAACACACATTCTAGCTGAATAATCTTGAGCAAGTATCACATTCGATTTCTTAGAGGTTGCAGGCAACAGAAACATACTTTGGTTGTTTTATACAAAAGAAAGAGAAAGAGGGTGGGCAGGGAAGGAGCTGGAGAGAGAAGAAAAGGGAAGGAATGAATTTATCCCTGGATGTGGGTAACTAAGGGATTGAGACAGAATTTGCTCCAATGGCAGGAACCTGGAATCTCTGGAAGGTTTGTAGCAGAAACTAATAAGTTTCTGAAGAGAATTCTTCATATGCTGCCATAGTCAGCCTATTATTACTGTCGAAATTTGTATCCAAGAAGAGTATCTGAAAAGTCTTGCTCCATTCTTTGGCTGAAGAGAGCAAATCACGTTGAGTGTTAGATCTTTTAGGTTATGAAATTGGGGAGCTGTTACCAGAAAATAATGAAATAAATGAGTACTAAGTGACAAAACTAGTAAATTTCCACAACTACAAGTAACTCACCCCTACTCAGTCTCCATATCATCATCAATTTAATGAGGATAATACTAGTGCATACTCCAGAGGGTTGAGATAATCAAATGAGACAAATGATCTAAAAAGTGCTTAAGAATTTCTTACAGGAAATATACAGCCAATGCTATTATCAGGTTTTATTATGAGGAGTATTGGAGATGATCCTGGTTAAGGAGGATTGAGATCAGATTATAGAATTCAATATTAAGTTAAGGATTTTGAACATTACCTTGTAGATAATGTGCAGATTTTTGTTTTGATTTGCTTGTTTGCTTTTTATCGAAGTATAACATATACTCAATACAGTACAAATCATAGGTATACAAGTGGATAAATTTTCACAAACTAAACATGCCTCTGCTGTCTTAACAGCATGCAAATCAGAACTCCAAAACTTCTCCCTTCTTCATGGAACAGGTTTTAAACATAGAAATTGATTTGTAAAAATATTTAATAACAATCAATCTCTCAGTGGAGTACAGAATAGAAACACAGTGACAAAACTTGATATTTGTATAAAAGCGTATACATGTCAGGAAGAGAAATATAAAATCATTTTGAGCATGGATGACCAAGAATGAGGATACCATTGACATTATTAGAAAATCAGCAAAAGTCTGAATTTTGGAAGGGAAAGGAATTTTTTTTAATATTGTTTTCTATTTTGATATTATTATCTATGTTATTTTAAATATTATTTTCAAACACATATACTCATTATAGAAATAAATCGAAAATATAAAGAGAAACTAGAAAAATTATGCAAAACTATACTTTAAGGTATATGCTCCCCCAAATCTTTTTCTTTCTGTCTCTCTCTCTATATATATATACACATAGACTTATTTATGTAAACATACAGATACATGTATGTTTTTACAAATATGGTGTTACATTCTATGCACTGTACTATTGCCTACATTTTCTATTTAATTTATAG
>ML100823.1:6523-27375 GCA_003697995.1 Taxidea taxus jeffersonii | reverse complement strand
TATCTAGCCATATATTTTGTTTTAAAGTCTATTCTGTCTGATATTTCTCTAGCCATTCCAGCTCTTTCATATGGTTGCTGTTTGCACATCATATATCTTTTCCATTCTTTTACTTTCAACATATTTTTTTATTTTTAAATCCATATAGTATCTCCTATTCCAGTAGTGAATTTCCTACAGCATATAGTTTGACTCTGTTTTTGTTTTTCTGTTAAATATAATTTTACTATTTCTTATCTTTTTACTGGATTGTTTAATACCTTCACATTTAATGTTGCTATTTGTTATATTTAGATTTACATCTGTCATTTTGCTTTTCTATTTTCTGTATATCTCGTGGTTTTTTGTGCCTATATTCTTCCCTTATTACCATTTTTACAGCAAGTGGGCATTTTCCACTGGAACATTTTAATTTCTTCAATGGTGTGTTTAATTATTTGTGTATGTTATTTTCTTAGCAGTTGCATTAGGGCCTACAAAATATATCTTTCAGAATCTACTTCAGATTTATATTGACTTAATTTCAATGAAATCTAAAAATCCGACTCTTATGTAGCTTAGTTCTCTCTCCACTTTTTTTGTGCTATTACTGTTACACATATTAAGTCTATACTTGTTATAAATGCAACAATACATTGTTCTAATTATTATTTTATATACCATATATTTTAAAGAAACTTAGAGAAGAAAGAAACCTAGTATGTAATTAAAGAGCTTGTAATTTTAACTTTTCTACTTATCTTTTGAGGTTCTCTTCATTTTTTTCTACCAGATGTACCTTATGATCTATTGTCATTTCCTCTTTCCGATAGAGCTTTGTTCACATCCTTCTCCTTTATGCCATTATTATCAAATACATTTCTCTGTTTTAGACCCCCCAATATAGTTATAGTTCTATTGTATTATGCAATTCCTTTTAAAAGCATACGAGAGGTGCAAGGAGAAGAACTATGCAATCATATTCTCTTTCATAATTACCTACATACTTACCCTATGAGATTCTTACAGATGCTGTAACAAATTATGATGAACTTCATGGCTGAAAGTGATGCAAATTTATTCTCTAATCAGTTTTAATGGACTAATGTCAAGATGACAGCAGGGCTGGTTACTTTTGGAGGCTCCAGGAGAGAATCAGTTTCTTGTTTCTTCCAGCTTCTAGAGGCTGCTCGTATTCCTTGAGTTATGGCTCCATCCTCCAGTCTCTACCTCTACTATACATCATCTTCCCGCTGAGCAGGGAGCCTGATGGAGGACTGGATCCCAGGACCCTGGGATCATGACCTGAGTCAAAGGCAGCCACTTAACCAACGGAGCCACCCAGGCAACCCAGATCTTGCATCCTTCTTATGAAGACCCTTGTGACTACATTTGGTTCCATCTGGACATTCCAGAAGAAACTCATCATTGCAAGACCTTTAATTTAATCACACCTGTAATGTCCTTTTGCCATATAATGTAACATTATTAGGTTCCAGGGATTAGGGTATGGACATCTTTGTGGGAACCATTACTCAATTTACCACAATCTGCCATCTAATCCCCAAAGATATGGGTACATTTCACATGCAAAACACACTCACCTCATTTCAAAATCCCCCGAAGCCTCAACCCATTACAGCATCAACTCAAAGTCCAAAATATCCTCTAAATATTACTAGCTTGAAAGCCCCAAAACGAATCATCTAAATCACCTGAATCAAGTGTGATTAAGATGTTCAGTATGATCCATTCTGGGGCAAAATTTTTCTCTATGTCTGGACCTGTGAATCTAGAAAACAGGAGGAGTTATCTACTCCCCAAATACAATGGTGAGACAGGCATAGGATAATAGTTATTGTTATTTGCATTCAAAAGAAGGTGAAAGTTGAAGTATGAATGGAGTAACCAAATAGAAGGAAGAAAGGAGTCACCTGTTCCAAGCAATTGAGATTGATTTTTCCTGAGTATGTGCAGCCTACATTATGTGCACAACCTTTTTGACTTCTACAGTTGACTTTGATCCCAGGAAGGCTTTTTTTGACTTTCCCTTCAACTGGTTCTGTCTAGTGAACTTTTAACTACTCTGCAATTTTATTTGTATCAGAACTACCAGCCTCCTCTTAATTGCTCTCCACCAGGATCACCATTCTGCAGGACAATACTCTTAGGTATGGAGTTCTTCTCTTTCTGTTTCAAATAGGAACTGTGCTCCCAGGTAAAACTGCAGAGCTCTTCCTCTTTATACCCTGCCTTACGCCTTGGACAGAGTGACTACACCAGAGCTGGGGTTGGGGGTCTGCTTTTCCAGGAGGGATATTTCTGCTCTACAAGCAGTCACAGGGGCAAGTGGTGACTGCCCCAGCTCTTCTTGGCTTGACTCTCTCAACATGGAACTTCAGCTCCATGAGTGAGCTGGGAGAAGGGGAGGAAGGAGGGGGAAGGTTTATATTTGGGGCCTCAATGTTCTCAATCTCTCATCCCTGGAGCAGGACTTCTGCTTTAAAAATGGGGGCTGGGTAGAGAGAGAGGGCCTCTCAGCCATGTCTACTTCTACAATATGGCTCTGGGAAAAATAAGAACTTCTGGCAGCCAGCTCCTCATGGTAAGATTTATAAATCTGGAGAAATAGGCAGCTCCCATCTTAGATGCACATGCTGGCATAGAGCTCCTACAACACTAAGCCAAGTAATGGAGTGGGTCATGGTTCAAATGTTACAGAAGCTCATTGTTCTTTCTTTTTTTTTAAGGTTTTTATTTATTTTACAGACAGAGATCACAAGTAGGCAGAGAGGCAGGCAGAGAGAGGAAGGGAAGCAGGCTCCCTGCCGAGCAGAGAGCCCGATGAGGGGCTCGATCCCAGGACCCTGGGATCATGACCTGAGCCGAAGGCAGAGGCTTTAACCCGCTGAGCCACCCAGGTGCCCAAGCTCATTATTGCTAATGAGATTTAGTGGTCTTTCTTGAATAAATGCTTTCCCATTTGCTGTATGTTCTTGGGACAATTTCCAGGAGTTTAAATTAACATACACCAGTTATTTTTTTATTTGCTTGGAAGAGAGTTCTTGTCATTCTGGAAGCCCTGCTCTCTAACTTCTTTAAGCCTCGTGTCCCCCATCTGTAACATGAAGATGATGATGATGGTTGTGTGAGGATTACACATTGATGCGTTTTTAGTAGCTGGGAGGTACTAAATACCAAAAATAAGGTTACCCATAATTAGAAAAATATGCAATTATATTCTTCCATTTTAAACAATTATATTTTACTACCATCCCCTAGTTACACAAAAGTAGCAGCAATGCATTATAGAGCAGAAAAAAATTAGGGGATATGATTCTCTCAAGTTATGGAATATTCTATATGTGTAGACACTCAAGTGTTAATTTCAGTTCTGTCATGGACCTCCAGCGAAATTTTCGATAGTCTACTCCACTGCACAAACATTGCTTCATTATTTAGTCTTGTTCTTTATTTTCACACTTTACAAAATGATTGGATATGGAACCTGCCCTAATGAAGAAAGAACTTTCTCAAGGAACAGTACTCTTTTCTTCATGTGAAATGTAAATAGAAAAGATAGTCTTGAAACACCGTCCTGTCAGGAAATAGCAGTTGGTTGAATATATGCATGAACATTTGTGACATGAAGACAAAGTGTTCAACAAAAAAGAGGTAGTTCCATTTCTCTTCTGGGAATGCTGAAACTCTATTTGACCCTGGAACAAACCTGAATGGAAAACAATCAGTTATTTAAAAAAAAAAAAAAAAGAAAGAAAGAAAGAAAAAAAAGATTAGCATTGTAGCTTCTGGTGACTCACTTAGCACTTAGACTTGCCCAAAGACTTGCCCAAACTGGTTCTGGCTGTTCCTTTTTCTATAGTAGCCAGCCAGGAGATTACCTAAAGGGAGCAGGTCTTGATTTCTAATAGGGACTAAACTTGCTACGTTTTTAGTTATGTAGGTGGATTTGTGCTCATTCATTTATAATTTCTTCCAAGAATAAAATCTATGTATTTATAAGTCATAAAACCTGGAGTGTAGTATAGAAACACTACATTAGAACCTCATTACATCAGTTTTACAAGGCCTATCTCAAATTAAAACAAATTTCCTAATGTTTCTGAACACTTAAAACTTCCATGCATCAAAAAATATATGTCCATTTTACTGTGTTTGATGTCTGTAATTCCATTAAAGCAAAATTTATCTCCTTTTTATATGCAAATAATCTTAGAGGAGTTATTATATTAACCTATGATGAGTTTTGAACCACTTTATTGTTTTATTTTCAACTGTGCAATTCTTTGAGATAAGTCTTTGGTAAATGGAAGAAGAGGCTGAAAGCAAAATCAATTACCTGAGAATGGCTGTCAATGGACTAGTCTTTCAACACTGGAAAAATGGCATCATGAAAGATTATATAGACCCCAAAAGGAAAAAGTAGAATCTCCTGCACATACACAAAATTCAATCACTTCCCAGTTGTCCCTAGGTCAATATAGAATCCCAACAACTCTACATTAAAGTTGTATTTGAAGATACACCAAAAGACAGCACTAACGTGTGTGTCCAAAAAGCCATTCTGATAGTTTGTCAGGGGCAATGAGGCAGTGCCATGGAAAGGGAATTTGACAGTTCTTCATAGCTTCAAAACAAGCATAAATCAAATGAACAATTTAAAAGAATCTAAGATAAGATGTAGGGTTATTTATCCACTGTAACTTCATATAGATGACAAATATACATCATTAATTTATTCCAGTTATATCCCCATTTTCATTCCTAATACTGGTTGTTGTCTTTTAGTTCTTAATAAAGTTTGCCACTCTCAATTAGTTTTCATGTTATAGATCTTCTTGTTTATATTTTATTTCATCAATCTGTATGTTGGCTTATTATTCTCTACTGTCTTGCTTTTATTTTGTTGTTCTTACTCTAACTCCCTAAGTTCAGTGATTACCTCACTATTTTTTCCATCTTTTGTGTCTTCCCTTAGGTATTTATGCAAAGAGCTAAGTATGTCTAAGAACTTTTATAACTGGGTCCAACAAATGTCTAATACAATACATTCACTGAAATCTACTTTCTAAATGTCATAATTTACATTTTTAATTATTTTTGGATCTGCAATTGCTTAGAATTTTAAGGTTTTAGTTTGCCAAGATAGGACTATAAGCTTTCTTTATTTATTTATTTTATAAATTAATTGCATTTCGATCTGAAAGTGCAATCTACATGATATTAATTTCTTGTTATTTATAGAGATTTCCTCTGAACCTAATTGTGGATTATTTTTATAATCAATATGTGGTTGAAAAGACTATATTCTCTATTTGTTTTGCGAGTCTATAATTGACCAATAGTTCAAGTTTCTAAATTTATTATTCAAATTTTCTTTATCATTACCATTTTTTGCTTAGCTTGAATTTATTGACTTTTGAGCAAAGTGTTAAAATTATCTAACTATGGGGGCACCTGTGTGGGTCAGTCAGTTAATCATGGGACTCTTGATTTCCACTCAGGTCATGATCTCAGGGTTGTGAGATGGAGCCCTGTGTGGCTCCATGTTGGGCCTGGAGCCTGCTTAAGATTCCCTCTCCCTCTCCTTCTGCCCCTATCCAACCCCAACACCCCCCACCACCACAACCCACTTATGTGCATGCTTTCTCTCCCTAAAGAAGAAAAAAGATTATTTAATTATGTGGTAGTTCTGCCAATTTCTTATTATAATTCTGTCCTTTTTTACTTTATATATTTGAGGCAATGTTGTTATACTATATGCCTACACCTAGAGACTCAGAAATGTTTTGTCTTTCTGGTGAATTGAAACTTTGTAATGAATACATATCCTACCAATAATCATTATTTTTCCTTAGGGTCTATTTTCTCTGGTATTAATATACCTATGCCAGATTAATTTTGGTAATTATCTTGTGATTTTTTTTTTCTATCTCTATACATCAGTCATGTTTTAAGTGAATGTTTTGTGCAATCACATTTTATTTATTTTTATAAAGATCTTATTTATTTATTTGACAGAGAGAGCATGAGCACAATCAGGGGGAGCAGCAAACACAGGGAGAGGGAGAAGCAGGCTCTCCACTGAACAGAGAGCTTGATGTGGGGCCTAACCCCAGACTCTGGGATCATGACCTGAGTTAAAGGCAGACGTTCAACTGACTGAGCCACCCAGGTGCCCCTCGTGCAATCACATTTTAAATGAATACCTTATAAACAACATTTGGTTGGGTTTTCAAAAAAAAATCTAGCTTTAAAACCTTTGTTTTTCAGCTTGTTAGTGTGGGTTATGATGGTTGTATCCAGTGTTTTTTTATTTGTTTCTACTATATTATTATACTACATTATATTACTGTATGTACTATGTTTCCATTTACTACACATTTTCTTTCTTCCTTTTTTCATTCTTACTGCCTTCTAATGAGAGAATGATTTTTCTTTCTTCCTGTTTTTCCTTAACTTGTTTAGAAGTTTATATATTCTATTTCTATGTGTTTAATGATGATC
Organism: Taxidea taxus jeffersonii; assembly: GCA_003697995.1. Taxonomy (NCBI): domain Eukaryota; kingdom Metazoa; phylum Chordata; class Mammalia; order Carnivora; family Mustelidae; genus Taxidea; species Taxidea taxus. The sequence goes on along the minus strand of ML100823.1, from coordinate 20,868 downwards.
CTTATTACATAAAATACTTACTTGATTAACAAAATTTAAAAGTAATCATTATACAGAGGCAACCAATTAAATTAATTTGTTTTACCTCAAATGGTAGGTTATAATAAATGTTTTTTATTTTAAAAATGCATCCCAATATATATTGATACAGAACCACCTCCAATTATGCAGTTTAATGAGAAAAAGAAAGGAACAGTTTTGTAGTAATGTGTTACTATTTTCACATACACAGACACATATGCAAATGAACGAATGTACAAAACATCTCTGGTACTATCCCTAAGAAGCTGGTGACAGTGGTTGCCTCCGGGGAAAGGAAATAGGTACCATGTGTGGAGTAAATATGGGAAGGAAAATCATTTTCACTGCATACCTTTATATATTTCAATTTTGTACAACATACATATTATTTTCAAAAAGAGCAATAATAATTTAAAATAGATTAACCAGGACCTCCTCTCCCAAACAATTCAGGAGACTTAGAATGTTTTAAACCCAATCATCCCTGCTTATACATCCTTATTAGTAGCTTCTACATCAGTTAACCATGCCTGCTTGACCAATAACCACAAAATCCCAGGAGCATTCAACAATGAGCCATCATTCCTCACTTGGGAGTCTGGCTCAAGTGGGTATGACTGAACTAGATCAGATTTGGCTGGACTAAACTTTGGGTCCAACTGTGTATTAGCCCAGATCATCTTCAGATGTCTCTTGTCTTCCTCAAACCAGTGGCTCCCCAGAGCATACTCTTCACATTGTTAAAAGCAGGAAAGTGAGAGCAAGGCAGCAGGAATGCACATTTCAGGTCTTTTCTCTTATTACATATGTTAGCATTCCATTCACCAAAGCAAGTTACAAGTCCAAGCCCAACATCAACGATGAGGTGGAGAAGTATATTCCCCCCATGCATGTGAAGAATGGAGTGAGAGAACATTTGCTGAAGTCAAATCTAACACATCAGTTGTTTTAGTTCTTCTTTGCTTTGAATTATCCCCCCCAAAAGTATTAGTCTTTTTATAATACTTAGTATTTTATTTGATTTGCTTAAATCTTTACCTATGTCTTTGCCCAAAATGTCTGCTTGAATTCCATTCCTTTTTACTGAGTTCAGTTCCTTTTTTAGTACATAGCTCTTTCAGCAAAGTTCTTGAGTAGTAAAAATTGTCTTTGTTTAGAAATGTATTTTGAATGGAATCTTAGCTAACTCTAGAGCAGAAATGCCTGGAACTAGGCTCAACAATTAAGTACTGAGTGTTTTACAGCATTAAAATATACCTTGGATTCATAGCCCTGCCAAATATTTTGTATGAAACTTAGAATCTAATTGGGAATGAAAGGGACCTTAAAACATAGAGTGAGCATGTCTAGGTGTGGTCAGACAAATATGAGGTATTGGAGCTGTCAAATCTCCCTGAACCACCCTTGCCCTCAAAGCTGGTTATGCCCCTATTGTCTGAGAAGACAAGCATTTCCTTGTGTGAGGATCCTGTAATAACCTCATTAGTGGTCTGTTTGCATTATATTCCAATAGGCTTCATTGCCTCCAGACCCATAACCACAATCAAATCCAAGCATGCCTTAGGGAAAGGTACAAAATCTGACCATATCTATCAAACTGTGAGATTTTGCTATTTCTATTGACACATTTCTGAGGAATATGATTCTAACAATGTTAGGTCAAGTGGGATAGAATAAACATTGGCTCAGACCAAAGTTATCAATATGATGTACTTGTCAGAAATTCTGAATTTAGGGGCACCTGGGTATCTCAGTTGGTTAAACATCTACCTTCGGCTTGGGTCATGATCCCAGGGTCTTGGGATGGAGTCCCACATAGGGCTTCCTGCTCTGCAAGAGCCTGCCTCTCCCTCTCCCTCTGCCTGCCACTCCTCCGCTTGTGCTGCTCTCTCTCTGTCAGGTAAATAAATTAATTAAATTTAAAAAAGAAAAGAAAAGAAATTCCAAGTTTAATGTGTAAACTCCAATAGCTGAATCTAAAAGTTAGCTTGTTTGCTTAACTTAAACCCGGACTTGGTGATGGATTATGGCTGAGGGTGACATTCCAGAATTTCCCTTGCGTAATGTAGAGAAAATAATCCAGAAGCATGGGAATGTCACAGTGCATACATCATCTGTGTCTCGCACATCCATCTTCCCATGATGTCCCTCAGAAGGGCCCAGAGCGTATTCCCTCCTTCAAGACATTGAGCAATGCATGAAAGGAGGCCACTAACATCCTCGAATAGCACTATAAAATCTGACCTGTGTAGGCCAGGGAAGATAGTGAGACGTAACAGCACTGAAATGCACTTTCTGATTTCAAAAGGTATGATGGGATCTTGAAGTGCCAAAGCTAAGTAGATACAATCACCTAGAACATAGCAGCAATACAGATTGGCTGTATCTCTTATTTGCAACGTGTATTCTGTTTGGAGACATTTCTTAAACAAGAAAGTTTTCTTAAACAGGAAAGTGTTCTCCATGACCCCCAATCCGACCAATCACATTCACACACACACAGACACACAGACACACAGACACACACACACACACACACACACACATACACGTGCACAAAAAAAGTCTGATGCTGGTCCTTAAGATAACATTCTTGTCACTATTATGAATGTGAAAAATACTTTGGGGGAAATATCAGGACAATTTGGTGACTTGTAATAAGATCTTAAGAAGGACCATTTCTGTTGCCCCAGAACTGGTTACTAAGACCCAAAATTCAGGAAAAAGAAGGCGCAGGTATGCTCACTCTAAATAAAGGAGTAAATAGTAGGAGTTAGATACCCATTTTGGTCATAAAAGGCATCTGAATCAGCAACCTCCCCCTCCCCCACTATAATCTCAGCTACAGTCTGCTCTATTGTCTCTGTAGAGAGAACATACTGGCAGAGTGAATGCTAACTTTTTTTTTTTTAATTTGACAGAGAAAGAGGCAGGCAGAGATAGAGGGGGAAGCAGGCTCCCTGCTGAGCAGAAAGCCCGATGCAGGGCTCGATCCTAGGACCCTGAGATCATGACCTGAGCCAAAGGCAGAGGCTTAACCCACTGAGCCACCCAGGTGCCCCGTATGCTGAGGTTTTTATTTACCCTTCCCACTCCCACCTCCATCCCATAGGTGGAAGAAGACAATGTATCAGAAGGGTGCTTCCCTTCCCAAAGACTTATAAAAGAGGAACTCCAAGAAAATCACTCATAAATGATTGAAACTGCCAGAATTGGAGAATGGCATCCAATCCAGTTCCGCTGATGCATTTGTTGTTTTGTTGAGCCTACCACAGCCAAGAAAAAATAATTGGAAATGACAATTGGACAAAGACAAGAAGGTAATGTGGCAGCCAAATCTTCTATCATTTATCATTGCAGGGCTCCCTGTGTTTTCTATGATCCAAGAAATACAGATGAAATTTTTGCTCATCTTGCTGGTACCTAAGAAGGGAAAGCCTGACAAGAAAAGAGAAGATCAGCAGAGAGTAGCCATGGATTGGTAATCACAGCAGAGGGAAAAGGAAAAACCTGACCAGTATTGGTGCACGGAGCTCCAGGAAATGGAATCTTCTCCAAAAGTCATTAAGGATGGCAAAGTTTTTACTACTGATAGAAAGCAGTAATTAAAAAAAATGAAATAAAACCTTTTCTGTGTTTGTGTACTATTGAGTTCAAAAGTCTCAACGTATAGGTTATAAATCCACAGTATGTTGAAAGAGGATGAGCCAAAGAAGAAATAATGAAGACTCTGAGGTTTCAATGTCAGGCAAGTTGGAAGATGATGATTCTCCTAACCAAGGGAAAGGGGAAGAGAGGATCAGTGGGGACTGGAATAACTGATGGGTTGGACATTGGTGTTCCATGGAGTGCTGGGATTCCCAAATGGAACTATCCAGAACGTAATAGGAAGCACATGAAAGAAGGTAAAAAGGAGGTCAAGGAGTACAGGTATGGCAGGGGTTCAGAAAGAGATGATCACCAAACATATGAAATGGAATAAATTTTCCATGGTAGATGTTCATTAATGATACATGTACATCTCTCTAAATCATAATGCAGGCTTCCTTTTGTCTGCCTCAGGTCACAAACAGAAAATTTAAATATTTAAATATTGCATTAAAGTAATGATGGAAAAATCAAAGAAGGATGGCCTGTGCCTTTTAATTATTCCTTCAGTGATGAAACCTTAAGCTCTTACATTTGATGGTAGCCATTATATTTATAATAAAGTCCCTTCTATTTTTTACGAAAAGGACATTTCTTTTCAAGAAAGCCAAACTTTGTTGAAAGAGCCTGTCCAGCTTTGCTATTTAAACAGCCTGGATTTGCCCTTAATGACCAGACAACTGTCTGTCACTATCAAATTAGGCAAGTCAAACTTTTAACTTTTGGAAAGTTACAGTTAACTTTCTGAGAGCCATTCTTCATAGGAATAGGAGAACAAAAGTATAAGGGCCTAATTTCCTAGATATATAATCTTTCTCAACCAAAAATATAAGCTTATTTATTTATTTTTTTTATGAATTTGCCTGTTATCACGTGAACTTCATTCATAAAAACCAAAAATTAGACTGTTCATTTGGAACAGTAGAGATGTGAGATGGGCCAGATGTTCGGTGGTCTTTAATGAAGCATAGCCTAATATGAATAAAGATAAAGAAAAGCCACCTTTCTTCTGAAAGCACGGGTGTTTCCCCCCCATGGCACTTTATGACACTTGGCAGCTCATTATCACACTTCACAGAGTCTCGTGTCAGCATGTCAGATTTCTCTAAATTTTGACAGAATTAAAGTAGTGCCGTTTGATATAATTGATATTGTACAGTTAATCAGGCAGAGGCTCCATAACAGAGTAACATTCTCAAAAGGCTTAATTACTGAACTGTGAAGATTTACTGCCATCTGGAAGTTCTTTCCCAAAGTTCTGTTCCTGAATTTTATGTAGGGTTCACAAAAATAACTTGGTCCATTTAGAAATCGTGCCCTCGATTTGAAGATTAAAATTGTTATTTTTGGAATCTCATTTGGCCTAGAGATCATAGAAACCTTATGAAAAATAAAGGAGCAATGGCAAATGAGAATAGAGGAAATAAAAGTGGGAGCTCTGGAAATTATTTTCTTTATGTCATGTTTAAAAGTGCAGACTCTGAGCCAGATGGCTGGAGTTCAAACCCCAATTCCACCACTTACTCAGCATGTGACCTTGGGCAAGTTATTTAAACTCTTTGTGCCTCAGTTTCTTTGTCTGTAAAATGAGGATACTAATAGCACTTGCATGATAGGGTTAGAAGAAGGATGAAATGTAATAATATTTGAAAAGTGCTTGGAACTATTCCTGGCATGTTGTAAGAGCTATGTAAGTGCTTACTGTTATTGTTGTTATTAAGATTTTAAAATTACTTTGTCCTCAGGATTGTGCTCATCCTAAGAGACAAATACACCATTTGAAGAGATTCTTCTGGCAAGTAAACTTCCTGCACCTAAAAAGTCGTAAGATAAATACAAAGTAGCACTGCCACTGCCCAGGGAAATAGCCAGGACTCTTACTTTTGAGTAAAAGGTTGAACTGGAATTTCTCAATTTCATCCTGGCCTAAGAATCCATGAGCCTGTAAAATCAGTTATAACAAGTGCTATGGTCTGAATTGTGTCCCACCAGAATTCATATGTTGAAGCTCTAACTCCCTATGTGATAGTAATTGGAGATGAGGCTTTTGAGAGGCTATTAGGTTTGGATGAGGTCATGAGGGTGGAGAGGAGATCAGTGCCATTATAAGAAGACACTAGAGAGCTTTCCTCCCCTCTCTCTTCACTATTTGAGGACACAAGAAATAAGCCACCTGCAAGCCAGGAAGAGAGCACCCTCACTAAGGGACTAATTGAATGGCACCTTGATCTTGGATTTCTGTGACAAATAAATTCCTATGGTTTAAGTTGACTAATACAATGGTAAGGTACTGATGCATTTCAGAAAAAGAGGCTTTTATCCAGAAGAAACATTAATTCATAATTCTCCATCTTGCTGATGCAGAAGGTGCTATGAAGAATAAGAATAAGAATGAAAAGAAGCAAAAGAAAGAGAAGAAAAATCATTGTTGTTGTGAAAAGTCTTTCTTAGTAGGAAGTAAGAAATAATTTCTGGAGAGAAAGTGAGGTCTTCTATAGCCTGAGTAGAACCCCAGGAGGATATAGCAAAATACATAGGAAAAAAGAAACAATAAAGAAGTACACTAGTCATTCTGAAGAATGAGAAAATTATTGATTTACACAAAACAGAATTGATTTTATAAAATCAGGTCATACACTGCTGATATACCAGAAATTTCAATTTTGTATTTATTGTGAATATTTTGGGGCACCTCGGTGCCCAATAGATTAACATCTGCCTTCAGCTCAGATCATGATCTCAAGGTCCTGGGATGGAGCACCACCTCAGGCTCCCTGCTCAGTGGGGTGTCTGCTTCTCTCTCTCCCTTTGCCCCTCCCTCCTGCTCATGCTCTCTCTGGTGCTCCCACTCTCTCGCTTTCTTTCTCATATGAATAAGTAAAATCTTTATTGTGAATATTTTAATATCATCATATATCCTTCTATTATTGTAATTTTTGCTAGGGATGCACAGTGTGTCACTAAACTGACATACCACAATTTATTGAATAAATCCTGTATTTATAGTAATTTATCAGCTGTTTTCCCCTGTTTAGTAGTATGATAACTTTTCTCATGACCATAGTATTGGACACGTCTTAAGCACATCTTCAGAACCTTTCATTCTTACCTGTTTTTATCACAGACACTTCTGTGACAACCATTTCTGTACAATGTTTGATTAGCTTGACATGGAGGCTACCAGATAGCATCTTTCCTCGGGTACCTGTGATGAGTCTCTTGGCTCCCACCCCAAGAATTCTCCATTGACTCAAAGTTAAGGGATTCCAAGAAACCTCTTGGTGTCCATGCCTCATGGGATAACATTTAGATCAATAGGAATGAACCTGGTGGATATAGGCCTATCATCTTTCTATCCCAGGATGGACAGACCTGGTAAGAATTTTATAAAGTTTCTCAGATGGTCCTACAGGATTTAGCAACCAGTTGTCCACAGTGATTTTCCTCTTTCTCTTTTCTTCCCTATATAAACCTCTCCAAATAAAGCATGTATACATAAGCCTTTGTTTTATGTTATGCTCTCTGGGGGAAACAAATCAAGAAAGATGATATTAGGAATGACCTTAGAATCAGATCATTGCAATAGGATTTTGGAGCTGGATTACTCAATGGTCAGACACTAATGAGGACCCCCCACCCCTGCTCCCGGAACACACACACACACACACACACACACATATTGATGGCGTCCTAATTACTGAGGCTTTCTCCTTTGGTTGATTGAGATGAGGTATAGTTAGAAGGTGAGACATCTAAATGGTATGAAGGCAATTATCATTACAGTTACAACTATAAGGATTGTGGTATAGGCTAGCTTTTGTTCACTGTATTAGAAATCTTAAAAAAAGAAAACGAGACCTAATAATAACCAGTTGTCAACTCCAGCAAACTGTGAAACTCAGAGACCCTCTATGGCAGTTCTGAAGGGGAACCTCATCTCCTCAATTACACTGCCCACTTGGCTGAAAATCAGCCTTAAGATACAATTTTAAGGGTGGCAGAGTTTAAGTGAGATCGTGAGACAGCATCTGGAGAGAACTTCTATATCAGAGTTGGGGCCCTAATAGGGAAAGGCTTGGAGCTCGGAACTGAAATGAGAACAGTTGGACGGAAAAGCCCAAGAATCACACACTCTCACATTCTCAACTGGATATTTTGCTGAGACAGCAGCACCTTTGCCAGAACAGAGGACTCTTCCCTTGCATGAGAATCTGCAATGACCTCATCTGAGTCTGGTGCCTTGCAAGATGATGCAAGACCTGCCACTGAAATGTTTCTTAGGCTCCCAGTCTGTAACCAGGGTCAAATTGCAGAGTGACCACTGTATGTGGTCCTGCTCTTGGGAGAAATAGCTTCAACACCAAGAACTTGCAGAAACTGGATAATATATATTAGCAGAATTCAGGAGAACATGTAAGAATGGCTCTTCAGCCTAAATAATGAAGGTCTTGGAATAAAAATACAGATTGCAGAAAATTTTTTGACATAGGGATAATATCCACAACCTATCATTCAGGATTCAGTGTCTTAACAGGAATATCTGGAACTGGTTCTAATACTTCCCTGGGATGGATTCTTGGAACGTGTACCAAAGCAAATGAGATGATTGTAGATATTAGAATTTTCTTGGAATGGTAATAAGAAAGTGATTTAAAAGTTCATGGAGCTGGGAAGGCAAAAATGGATTTTTTATGTGAATCCAGGGAATGCATGTGAAAGATCATATTTCTCCCAAATGGCCACATCATTATCTCCTATCCCACATTTTATCCTTGGAACTTGCTTCTCTCCTATCAAGAGGTGGTGGTTTGAATCTGGTCAGGTTTGTGACAGCTTCCATGAATAGAATGCAGTAAATTTGGTGTTATAAGATTTCTGAGGTTCTGTCACTTGTTGCTGTACTCTAAATGACATCACACTAATTTGCCCCATAAGGAGCTGATTCCCTAGAGAGACCCATGGCTTTCAAAGGTTGAACGATAAAACCCACAAAAATTCAGGAGCTTGTCACATCTATAAAGTTTGGAAGGCCCATTGATTTGGGGGCATGTTAGGTTGGTTAGGGTATCCTCTTTATGTAAAGACATGAGAATGTGAGCCAGACACCCTATGTGAACCAATACCTCCTTATAATCTCCAACCTGTGACTTCAAGGAGGTAGATGGTCTTATCTGTAGAGTAACTGACGCAGGAGGAAAATAACTAAGCCTGCTTCACAGATGGGTCAGCACAATACTTTGATGTTAACTAAAAATGGAATGATGCCATATTATAGCACCACTCAGGATGACCTAAATGACACTGGTGAAGGAAAACTCTCCCAATGGGAAGATAGTGAGTGGCATACTTAGTTGTTCAATTCAAATAGAAAAAAAAAGGTGACTCAGGGTAAGGATAGAGCTCTCTCTAGGCAGTGGCAAATGATTTTTTAGTGATCTAAATGGTTTTCAGTGATGTAATGGCAAACGGTTTTCAGTGATCTAAAAATAAGTTCAGAAAATTGATGACAAGTAAATCTGTGAAAAAGTTCTATGCACTGGGCACAAAGAATGGAGATTTGCACCTGACATCAATGTCCACTGAAGCATGTCCACCACAAAGAATGTATGACTTATCTTGTGAATATGAACTTCACTCTGTCCTTCACCACACTAGCCCTAGGAAGGCAGTGTCTCTCGTGGAGAGGTAGAACTATACATGGGCTCTCTTTAATCAATACTGTCCTGCTGAATGACCAACCTATCAGTAGCAGAGATCAGCACATGATACAGCATCATTCTTTGAGGAGATAAGCCGGGCGGCTTATTGCAGGTTGACTACATTGGATTTATTTCCACTCTGAGGGCCAAGAATTGGCTATGGGTGAGGAAAATCTTGAGCTGGTGATGAAGAAGGGAAATGATGAATAGAAAGGGATATGATCCTTAGACTAGTAGTGTTAGTGAAGATCATGAGATGTTTTGCTTTGGATTTTTGTGGTTTGTTAGCTTGTTTCTCATTCATATTCTGCTATTAAGTCTTTGTAGAAACTGTAGCTTCTCTCCCCCTTGAAAAGCCCTGTGGCAAATTTGACCTGTGCATTTCCTCTTTCAGGGAAGAAGTGAAGACAACCTATTCTCACAAAAAAAAAGAAGGCCCATGTCACAGTAGGGGAGATGGATATAACAGAGGACGTGAGCAGATCTGTGTTGCAAGGAATGGGTCTTGTTGAATATCTCCTACGCATCACATCAGATCCTCTCGGCCTCATGTTCCAGGCAATTCGAGGACATTGATAAGCCTCAGACAAGTACAGCCTGACAATGCCTCACCTGGGGCACGGATAGAGTAACCCTCAAGCTGGCCTCGAGACACTAGGATGGGGGTAGATGGACATGTGCAACCTGCAAATGTGCTAGAGCTAACTCCCTGTAAGATGAACTTTTGCCCAATGACAAGTGGGAGCAGGTATATACATGCTGCCCCTTCTCCCCTCAGATAGAAAGACTGAGACACATATCATATGGCTTCCCGGATGACCTGCAATATCAAGCAACCTTTTGCCCATAATAGCGACTGAATCAATATTGCATCCTTCAGCTGGCTTTCCTTCCTTCCTTTTTTTGCCCCCCCCCCCCACTCCTGCTCCCTGGGATAACACTGCAGTAAAGGACTCACCCATAAAACTTTGTTTCAGGGTCTGCTTTTGGGGGACACAGGCAGAGACACTCAATTTTTCATATATTTATGTTTCTTTGAGATAAATCCCTAGATCTGGAATTGCTGAGTCAAAGCACGTTTTTTTTTTTTTTAATTTATTTATTTGACAGACAAGAGATTACAAGCAGGCAGAAAGGCAGGCAGAGAGAGGAGGAAGCAGGCTCCCTGAGCGGAGAGCCCGATGTGGGGCTCGATCCCAGGACCCCGGGATCATGACCTGAGCCGAAGGCAGAGGCTTTAACCCACTGAGCCACCCAGGCGCCCCTCAAAGCACGTTTTTAAGACTTAAATGTATGTTGCCAAAACCACCCTTCAGAAAGACTCTGCGGTTCACTCTCATGCATTCTCATTGTAACGAGGTACATATGAAAGTGGCCATTTCCCCACGTACTCATTAATGTTTGGGCCTTATTTTTTATTATTCTGTAATTCGATATGTAAAAAATGATAGATCTCTGTCTTAATGTTTATTTCTCTGTAGAAGAATAATAAATAATAAGTAGATGCTTATTGTTCACTTGTTCGTATTTAGAGAAGTTTATATGCTTTGACAGTGTTATATCATTTTTTCATGTAATTTCAAGAGATCTTTATTCATTAAAGTTATGAATAAATCCATTCCCTTTCTTATTTGGTGGATGTGTTTTTCCAGTTTGTTGTCTTTTGATTTTCCTTATGATGTTTTTGGACTTACAAACATTTATTGTTGTTGTTTTGGAGGTCTGTCCCATTGATCTGGCTCTCCCTGCATCAAAATTATGTTGTTTTATTATGATAGTTTTATAGTGCTCTAATTAATATCTTCTAATGCTGGGTTCCTATTTTCTTTATTCATTTTTTAAAAACTTCCTTGACTATTACTATACAATCATTCTTTCTAAAATCCTAGTTATATGAAAAATTTAACAAATGATTCCAGATATCTGAACTAAGTATCCACCTATCTTTCATTTTGACTTATTTCCACTGTGAATTATACTCCCAAATTAAGCAAGTACTTAACGTCTTGAGTGTACTCTACATGGTCTCTTTCTATTCCCACTATTGCTATGTTAGTTTGGATTTTTGTGATCCGTTTTGTTACAATGGCCTACCCAAAAGACTCAAAAGACTCAATACCCTACAATCTTGCCTCCTGTCCAAAGCCATAAGGTTTTCTCAAAGAATCAAATCTGATGAGTTGCCTGGTTCTCCACACTCTTCAATATGAACTCCATTTAACAATGTGGGCAAGACCCTTCATAGTCTAGCCTTTGGATTTTGGATCTAGCCCATCCCAACCTAAAGTGGGCCTTTGTAGTTCTTCAGTTGTTCCCAGAACCGACAACACACTCTGTCATTTGTGCTTCTGCCCAGGTTACTGCCTCCATGAAATTGTCTCATCTTTCTTGTTGTCTGCGTGTCTAATGTCTATTCATGATACTTGGCTCATGCATCTTGCTTAAGATGCATTTCTTGATCCAGTTTTGAATTTGTTTTCTTTCCTGTGTATTCCCAGTACATCTCATACATACTGCTATTTTTATATGTTCATACTCCATGATCATTGTTGTTAAATCTCTGGAGTCAAGGATGATGTTCAGAGTCTAGCCCAGCATCCGGCATATAAAACTCAGTTAAAAAAAAAAAAAAAAAAAAAACAACTCAGTTAATATATGATGGTTGAGAGGATGAATAACTCTCAGTTTTCATATCTTAAAGATGAGGATGACATTTCAATCAAACAACATGATATAATAATAAAATTATATAAACATATGAGAGGGATTTGAACACTGTTAATTAATATAGAATTACAAGATGAGAATCAAAGATATAAAGTCATACACCCAAATGGTCAGAGTGAAAGAATTGTTATTTCCTAGAATAAAGAAGATAATGTAATCATTTACACATTTTGTTTAAAATCCATTGATTCTCAGGAACAATTTTGAGTTTATAAATATTTTATTTGGGATTTTTAAAAAAGATTTTATTTATTTATTTGACAGAGAGAGAGAGAGAGAGCGTGCAAGAGAGGGAACACAAGCAGGGGGAGTGGGAGAAGGAGATGCAAGCTTCCCACCAAGCAGGGAGCCTAATGTGAGGCTCCATCCCAAGACCCTGGGATTATAACCTGAGCTGAAGGCAGACACTTAACAACTGAGCCACCCAGATACCCTTGGGTATCTACTTAAAAATGTTCTTAGGGTACATAAGTATCATTATTTCCACCTAACCTTTGTATTTTCTAACATTCTCAAGTTTAGAAACTTTCCTTTGTTAAAAGGTTATCTTTTACCTTTTCTAAAATCAGTTGTATCAATTACCTCAAAAGAAGAAATCATATATATAAACATGTATTATAATATGAAAACTGTGGATATTTATATTCATTTGGGAGTTCTTTTAAAGGGCAAGTACCCATTCTGAATAACAAGTTACATATATTAAATGAATATGGCAAATTTGGAAAGACTGATCATAAATATCTAAAGTTACTGCCATTCTCACCACATGAGAAAAGGAGTATGGAGTGGAACACTTTTCAAGCTACCTGTTAAAATGAAGTATATAAGCGGATTGAGAAACTGTGATCTCCTAAAACCTTTAAAAAAATTAAAAAACAAATTTTTACACTAACAAATGTCCTAAGCTGCTCTATAGAGGCTATTCAACTTTGCTGATGGTTTTAAATATTTTCTTTTAGTAATATATGTACATAGGCTTGCCTTCATTTAAATTTTATTTTATAATTCCTTAACAGTTATTTTAATGCAAGATAGTTATGATACATTTAGTGCAGGCAAAATTTATTTAGGAACTGATACATAATGTAAGAAACAAGAGAGTGATATAAATCCTGTGACCATTTATTGCATATTTATTGAATAAATATCTATCTGAAATATTCAGAAAATGTTCATTAGAGCTCACATCTGATTTCCTTCTATTAGGATCTCCTAAAAATGAATACTTCTTCCTATATTAAATTTTACTTTTAGATTGTTTTAATTACTCTTATATTTTTTGCTTCGTTTTAAATGTCTTAATATCTTAAGCAACTGACATTTCTTTGATCTCTCTTTTGACTCTCTTTGCTAATGTTAGATCTATGTGTAATATATCTGAAGGAACAATTTTTTATCTTTCTAAAAAGTAAGACATATATAATGGAACTTTTCAGTACAGTGCTGGACTCTAAATGTCATGAGTTAAAATGATATATTCTTTAGGAGAAAGCAAAGCACTTCTGTTGGATTTGTGTTAGAGGAAATGTTAGGCAGTAGTTGTAGTTAAGAAGTTTCCAAATATTAAACTTCCCTCGCACTTACCAATTCCCATCCGCCAACCTTTTTTGTTTGTTTTGTTTTTCTTTCTGGCTTCCAGGATGCGTATTTTACCTTTCATTGGGTCTAGATCACCTTATGCACTTCATTTCCTATCTTAGGAATTTCCCTGCCTTTTCTTGTTGAATCTTTATCCCCAAAACACTTCATCCAACAGATATGAAAGCAAAACGTGAAGATGAGACTGCACATCTGCACATAGCATTTTTAAGGGAAAACAAAAACAGTGGTGCAGGAGAGTATGATGTGTAATCAAAAGCTAATATCATTTTATTCTTGTTGATTTCCTCTTCACTACTAAGTGCAAAAACATGTTGGTACTTAAATGGACTCATGATAAATAAAAAAAAATTTTTTTTCATTATTTGGCACTAGGCTTGCTGAAAGTAGTTCAGTATGCTGTTTCACTCCCATCTGAAATGCCAGCATGGAATTTTTAGCATCATGGGTATGTTGTGGGATCAACACAACAGACTGAGTATTAAGTCCGTAAAAAGTGAACTTTGCATATTTTTAAATATACTTGTTAGGAAGCAAGAAAAAAAAGATTTTAAAAAATTGACAAAAGTCACATAATATAGGGTGTAATAAAGATTACCAACAAAGAATTTTCTGTACTGTATATGATAAGGACATGTTTGATCTTTT